>VNJU01008073.1:0-12697 GCA_008042675.1 Drosophila seguyi
CTGAGGGATCAGGGTCTGTGGGATGCGGTAACCACCTTTGCCGCGCACGTCTTGAAGACGCTCAGGACCCTGGAGAGAGGACGGAAGGAGCAGGCGGAGTAGGGGCATACGCGCACGCGAAGCAATGCCAGGCGGCGGTACCGCACGGCGTGGAACCCTTAGTCCTTAATCTATTCGTTTGTCCTATCATAGTTGTTTTTTATGTTATATGTTAATTATATGTAGTATAAGGCCCTAGCACATAGAGAAAATAAAGATTGAATACAAAAAAAACACACAGTGCACCGAGAATGGGGAGACTGGGACTGGGACTGCTTGTTTCACATTTCCGTCACACATGCAACTCGATTCCGTTGCGTTACGCCCACATCCACTGGCACAGGCACATGCACAGACACAGCAGGACTCGGACTCCATAGCCGCATTTGGTTCTACGTCCTACGCTCTGGACTGCCCTGGTCATGTCAATGTGGACAACTTCACTTTAGGCGAGGGACCAGCATTGGGCAGGGCAGGGAACGGGTGCGGGTGCGGACGAAAGGACAAAGGACGCGTGGCTGGGGCATTTGGATGCCCGGCGCCGGGCGAAGGATGCTCCATGTCCTTTGACACGCGCTCAATTGCAAATTTCGCATCACATTTGTGTGGGCACGCAGAAAAAATTGTTTTATAATTAAGAAACTAAAGATATAACTTTAATATTTATATTTATTTATTTTATACACTGCATACTTAAATATAAATTGAGCTACAGGATAAATATTTGCTTACAAATTTATAATTGCATTGATATTAATAAAATAACTAAATATAATGTAAAACATTCCTAAAAAATACCAATCTTTTGCTATTTTCAATGATAAGGTCACACTCAGAATTCTCTTTAAGGCATTTTCTGCTGACAAAATAAAACATCACTATAATTTTTCAAAATTCAGAAAAACTTATTCATTAATAGGGTGCATTTTTCTCAATTTTCATAGCCAATGTTGTTTTCCCGCAGTGTGTCTGAAATGCAACCAAAATGTAAGAAATGACTGGCAGCAGCAGAACAGGCTGCAACTCTCCGGCAGGAAAACGCCCGCAAAATTGCTCAAATGTGCTCCTCACACACACACGCTGTTGTTGGGCTATTTCATTCCATTTTAGGCCTGCAATTCGTTTTAAAGTTACATTTTTCATTCGCCAGTTGCAAATGTTTGTGTGAGTGTGTTTGAGGGAGTGTGTGCCAGTGTGTGAGCAAATATGCAATATCCTGCCGCTGCAACAGCAGCTCCTCCTGTGAATCGAGAGCAAGTGCCAGTGTTTGTCATTTTTGAGGCTGTTAATTTTAAACTAAAATCGATTTTTCAACCAAGCCAAACCTTTGCCGAATGGCCGGAAAATATTGAATCGCAGTCGTGTGGCCCAAACAACAGAGGAGCCGGCAGGATCGGGAGCAGGAGCTGGAGATGGAGCTGCAAACCGGAGGCGTGGCATTCCCCAATGTGCAGTGGCAGTGGCAGTGGCATGTTTAACCTCGTTTGCAGCAGACACTTGTCTAATGTTTTATTGCTGTCTCACTGGCAATGCAGTGCGATGCAATTGCAATTGCATAAGACTTAAATTAATTAATTTGCCCCACACAAACACACAGAGAGCGAGTGAGAGAGTGGGAGAGGGCAGCCACAAGCACACTGACAGGACAAATCCTTTGGCAAGTGTCTGCCTAATGAGCTGCAATTGCTCCGCCTGCTGCTCCTGATAAAAACTCCAGGGAGGTGGCAGCGGTTGGCTGTGCCACAGTGACTTCTTGTGTCACAGTTTCTGCCGGCAAAACACTGGGAAAAAATATGTGGTTTGATATAATTCAATATATATAATAACTATTAAGATATTAGTTTGAAAATAGGCATTTAAATATAAATGTTATAAGCTTAGAACCTTTATAAGTTTAGAAATAAAATTTAAATACTTACAACCGGCTCGTATTCATTACATTTCCCTTCAGTGTAACCGAAATGAAAAAACTGGCCAAGAAGCAGGCCCCCTAGAGCAATTTGTGGCAATCAGCAAATGGCCAAGGCGATGCTGCCACTGCTGCTGCTGCTGCATTAGCTGCAAAATGTGGCCGGGCGACACTTTTGCGTTTTTCGTAATTAAATTAGTGCCAGTGTCGAGCATTAGTTACACTTTCCCCACACACACACACACTCTCCGGCTGGACCACTTGGGTCTGGCAGTTTAAATTTGGCCACAAGCCCCTGACTGCCGCCACCCCGCATTGTCAGCGAACTGATTTTCCGAGCATTTTAAATGTTTATTTGCACGTTTGGTTTTAGTTCCTTGGCCTGGCCAGCAGCTCTCTCCAGTTTTGTGGTCAGCCGTCTGTCTGCCTGTCTAACTGCCTGCTCTCTGAACTTTGGCCTCCGATTTCGCAGAAGTTTGGCGTTAAAGACCAGAGATACTCGCAGACCATCTACGGTTATTAAAATACTTTGAAAGCCAGAGACTCACGGTGCAACAATGCAATGTACACATTTTTCTAAGCTCAATTTCATTTGCTTGCCTCTGACCCGAAAGGGAGAGAGTGAGCATTTTCCACTTTTCCCAGGCGCTCCTTTTTTTTGCGTTTCGGTTTCGGTTTCTGGTCCTAGTTGCTGTTTTTCGGGGCCAGTCACACAATCCTGTTTGTTTGCCGTTGCTTGTCGGCCTGACTGCAAAACTATTTTCGAAGATTTACGACGAAATTGTTTCGAAACTTTTTGATTTCGTTTCGTCGCACGTTGCAACTGTGCCGCTTCTCGATTTTGGTTTGGTTTTCGAGGGGACCAAACGACACACGAAAAAAAGGAAGGATTAGGACGTACGTGCAGGCGACCGTTGGGCCACCGGAGAGCTGCGGGCCTTTTGCCCATTTGTCTCCTTCGTCCAGGGCAATTTAAAGTGTCCTGGAGCGTGCCACACACTGGGTACTGGCCACTGGTACTGGATTTTTGGATACAGTGTCCTTGCTGGCAACTTAATTACACGTGGCCAGACCCCAACCTGGCACTCATTCGCACTCTTGCCACTTTAAATTCTAATGCCCGATTATTATCTGCTATTTGCATCTCCCTCCCCCCGGCTCTGTCTTGACTGTCGAGTGCATTTTAATACGCTTAAGTGCTCGGCGAGCCCCTAAAACTATGCAATGAAAAATAGTTCAACAACTTTATTATGAAATTTCTGCAAGTCAGGAGGAGACCGGGAGGATGCGAGTCAAAGCTCAGGCAAGTAAGAGAATAGAATAAATAAAAATAGCATTTGTAGCAGCCAGCATCGGCATGTGTGTGTGTGTGTGTGCAAGTGAAGCGCTTGGCAAATAGAAAACAACACAAGGATAGTCGGAAAAGTCGGAAAAGCGAGGGGCAGGGGCTCTGAGCCAGCGACAGAGACAAACTGACGAGTGTGCTTAGTGGGCCATGCAAAGGTTTAGTTTCCTCTTTCTGTATGTTTTTTCCCTCGTATTCCCAGATTTTTTCCTCAGCTCCTGCCAGAGTCTGAGCCCCATGTAATTGCTAAGAATGCAGCTGAAAGCAGCTTGATATGCATGTGCTGTATGATGCGAGGATGCGGTGCCGGGGCGAGCAACACAAAGGCGCTGGGATCATTATTAAGCGGCGACGCAAATCCAACGGAAACGGATGGCTTCAGCTTGTAGTACATCTCGGAAAAATTGCTACGTCCAGTCGGCTTAAGTCGGGAGAGAAAAAGCTATGTGTTATAATTGTGTTTAGGATGGGAATCTTGAATTTTACTTAAACTTGTATGCTGGGAAATCTTGAAATCATCTTTTGTGATAACATTTTTGAATGAAATTTGTAATAGAAATTACAATTTAGAAACTAATTTAATTATATCTAAGAAATTTTAGCTTGAATATTAAAGTTTTTGATTATATAGAAGGTATTCTTTGGGCTTTAAAGTATTATTTGATATATTTCTTTCCAGCATATTTTCAGTCTAGCTTTCCTGCTGCCTTTTCCGCCATTTCCAGCCACTCTGATACATTAGAACCGTCATGTTGCACTTTCTCTGCAAATGTCATCGTGGGCTTTAATAGGAATTAGTATTTGAAATTGCTAAGCAATTTAAGCTCTTTTGCGGGCAGTCATTAAAGCAAAAGTAAACCAAGTAAACAGCAAGTAGGAGGGGGTAAAAAAAGGTTAAAAAGGGGGTAAATAGGGGATAAGAAGGGGGTCTATAGTGGGTAAAAAGGTGGCTTAAATTAGTGGCTTGAGCCACCCAGCGGTGTAAGCATAAACTAACAGCCCAAAACACATCCGCAGCGTTAATGTGTCCATCCCTTTGTATGCGTGGCATGTGGTTAGTGGGCGGTAGGCAGTGGTGGGCGTGGCCAATGGGGGAAGGTGGGGAACGAGGTGGCACCCACACAGTTGGCAAGTTGGTTGCATGCGCTTAATGCAAATCCTTGAAACCACTTGCGGCCCACTCGAAATTTTTAATTTTTCCCACAAAAGCCGCACTCGACGGAACTCGAGGCGCATCAACATCAACCAACTCGTCCTCGTCTGTCCCTGTGCATCTCTGCTGGTGTGTGCAAGGGTGTGCGACTGTGAGAGCTGATGTGGCACTGCCGCCGCCGCCGCCATAGCTGCAACTTGCAACTGTTGCAATGGGCATGAAACAGAAACACTTTGGTCTGCCATGCACCTAGGCGGAATTACAAGTGCGCGCCTTGTTCGTTTGTATTTCGCTGCCACTATATAGTAGGTGTGTGTCTGTGTGTGCCGCTGAGTATGTGTGTGTGGGTGTGGGCCCTCTGTGGCTGATAGCAAGGAGTTATCGGCGGCGGGGGGATAGGGCCGAGTCGAGCAGGAGATACCGCAGCGACTCCCAGTGTAAATAGCATAAAAAATTCGAAATGAACCTGGTGGCACTGTCCACGACTTTCGGAGGATCTAGCCGAGGCATTATAGCTAGCATTTAATCTTAAAAATAAATTAAACAAGTTTAATGCATTATGTAAAATATATTTTTAGAGTACTTTTAGGTTTTTCCTTTACTGGGGGAATTTCCTTTATTGGTGTTTTAAAAATGAGCAATATAGGAGCAGTATTACAGGCAAATGCGACCGCCATGACTGATGAGAATAAAGAAAATCTTACTCTAAATAAAATCAAGGAAAACTATACTTACTGGCCTTATTTTATGGGATTTTTTAATGTCTTTTATATATAACTGGCATAACAAAATGTAAACTTAAAGTTCTCTTAAAAAAGTCACTTCAGTTTCCACTAAAACCAAAGCCATATAACTTGTTAATTAAAGCTTGAGCTGCTTTTACACTGTTTCCTAATTTTATTTTACTTTTGAATTAAGGAAATAGCTACTGAAAAAGTTAAGCAATTCATTATAAAATTCCTTAAAGATATTTAAATTTGTTAAAACTTAAATACATTCACAATTCCTTCTATTAATTCTAGCCTTTAGCAAAATCCTCTAAAGCTGCAAGCTACCCTTTCGAAGGGATATGGCCACGCACACGGTAGCCTCCGCTGCAATTGTGTGCATCCTCTCCGGCTTCCTCCCAGCCTCCCATCCTCCCCCACCAACTCAATGTGTTCCCGTATCCGTGTGCAGGCGTGGTCCTGGCCCTGGCTCTCGTGTGCTTATGAGTTCTGTGTGTGCTCGCTAGTGCCTAGTGGTGCGGGTGCAGGCTCTGCGCGGCGGGAAACTCACTCATAACGCGCTTGGTGCTCATTGCATTCGTGAACTTTATTAATAATGGCGCCAAACAACATGAACACCGCCGCATCAGAGCTCCGGAGCATCAGAGCTTCAGCTTCAGCTTTCGCACTAACTTCAGCACCAGTATCCCCGGGATCCCATCATCCGTGTCCGTGTCCGTCCGTCCATTGAAATTGCAGCGGAAGTGGAAAAAAGGTATGCCAACTTGTAACACACATATGTATAAAAATATATATAAAAAAAGTAAAAAAAAAATAGGGATGGAGAAAAAAAGTGGGACAGAAAAAAGCAAACGGAAAGGAGAGCAAGAAATGTGCACTGCAAATTATTATTTTTTGCCAGCGGCTGAAGGAGTCTGAGTTGTAGTCCTGTTTAATATGCGTTGGTGTTTTCCCTTTTAGGGTGTGGCAGCCTAACACTCCCGCACTTGTGTCTGTATCTTTGTATCTGTGTAACGCAGTATCTGTATCTCGGCGTTCAACACTTAAAGGGCCGCCTAAAAGCAGGCAACGCCAAGTCATCAGCATTAGCAGCAGCGGTGATGATGACGTTGACGATGATGATGGCATTAATAATTACCGCCAGGCATGCTCGCATGCAAGCCAAAGACATTCATCTTTTGCCAGCCAAAAATTCGGCTTCCAGGGATGGGGGTTATTTTGGGGAAGCGGAATGAGGATTGGGGGAATATGTGTGGGCATCACTCAGTCAAAAATTTCGACGCGTCAAGACGAGTTAGGAGATGTGTGTGTACGAGTGTGTGTGTGCTAATTACAGCTGACAGTTCTGGGTTTTTTTCTTTCCAACAGCTTCCATAACTCTCAGCAGGACAGCGGGACACAGAGAGAAATATTTCTAAAGACTAGAAATATCTCTTGATATTATAAACTGTTAAAATATCTACAAACTTATACATACTATTTAATCATTAAAGATACATAAAAGGTTTTCAATCATATTAATCTTACTAATATTATTTTCCTAGAGCACTTCTATATCCTGTTGTCCCTGTGCAGGACTTTATCCACTCCTTTTCGGTATTTGGTGCGCCACGTGACGTATGAGCAATGTACGTGGGGCAATTAATAAGCCAAGCGAATTGGGGGCGTGGCTGCCAATTAGATGGGACGAAACTCGCTTATTGATTTCTGTTGTGGCCCTGCCTAATTGAATTTATGTATTTGTGTTCAATTGCATTGCTCCTTCAACTCCTTCCAGTCCGCTCCCCCACACCATCGGCGGCAATTTCCCTTTGCTGCGCCTGTTTCATTAATTAAGTGCGCCCTGACCTGGCAAAAAATCAAAAAGTTAACATTATAAATTACAAAACAGCGGCACGAGTGGCCCGCTAACGGGGAAACTGAAGGAAACTAGAGGAAACTGAAGGAAACTGAAGGCAACTGGAAGGAAAAGCGGAAAACGCGGGACGTTCCGGGCCCGGGACAAGGAGCAACCGAATGCTGCGCTGCGGAAAACTGTCAAGAGTCTCATTAATTGAACAAAGCATTCGAGTGTGCGGCGACGAGAGAGAGGGAGGTAAAGATTGGCCGCTGCAAATTACCAGCGGTTCGAGTGGAAAAGCGGGCGGAAAAGCTGACCAAGAGCAGCAAATGAGCAACCAATTTTTATATAGAAATGATGACAACCCCGGAGGAGGAAAAAGTGCGAGGGAAGCTGCGGGCAGAGAACTGTGGCAACTTTGCCCGTTCTGTTTGTTTCTCGTTTGACTGGGGAAAAGTTCGGCCCCATTTTCCAGCCCTCCCTATCTCCCTCTCTCTTTCGCTCTGGCTCTCTGTGTTTTGACTTTTAAGCAGTTCTCAGGCAGCCAGCGGAGCGACAATGATGATGCAGGACAAACGGCGAGCGGAAGAGCAGCAGCAGCAGCAGCAGGATAGGGAGAGGAGACGGAGACGGAGGAGCACGCAGAAGCGAAGCGGGACCCTGGCGCTTTGTGTGCTTCCGTTTCCGATTTCGTTAGTTTTTTGACTTTGCGAGGACGACGACAACGCTGCTGTTGCTAGTATTTCACTTTAGCCCAGCTTCCTGGACACTCAGAGAAAAGAGTTACGAATACTTTCAAGAGCTTAAAAAAAACTTAAAACATGTTCTGAGTTAATAGGAATCATTTACTTTTAAATTACCAGCTAAAAAATGACTCTTTTATCCCCCAGAACCTTAGTTTTCTCTCCGTGCCTTCGCGACAGCCCCTTTGGGGAGCCACCCGCTCTCCTGCTTATGCAATGAAATGTTTCGCAAAGCGGCACTTAAGCGTACTTCTTGCCACAGCAAATGTGTTTCGGACTGGCAGTTTCATTTCTGAAGTTTACTGGCCAGGCAGCAGGGGGAGACGGTCTCCGCACGGGGGTTGCATCAGCGTAATTGCGGTTATTTCACCTGTCGAAAATAAAACAAAATGCAGCGAGGTGAAAACAAGTTGCAATTTGTAGTTGCAAACAGTTCAATTTCACTTCGTTTGCCCAAAACGAGTCCTGCACCCGTCCCGTCCAGCCCTCTGTTGACAGGCCACGCCCATCGGATCTGTGGAGGGGGCGGAGACTAGCCAAGCGCTTTAATTCCAAACAGAAAAAGTCAATTTTCTGGTAAATTTGTTGGGACTCGTTAGAAGTCCTCAATCACTTAGTTTTCTATTTCCGAGCCGTTTTACTTTCCGCTCTGAGTGTGTGTGTGTGGGTGTGTGTGGCAAGGATATGGAAGTATCTACAATATGTGTGTGTTTGTAAGGTTTTTTGTGTGTTTGCCTTGGTTTCTTTTGGGGCATTTCATAAATGCAGCCATAAATCAGGTTTCAGTTGGCCACGAATTGATTTTTTAACTTTTGTCGCTGCCTTCTTCCGGCGTTTTTCGTCCTTCGTCCTTCGTCCTGCCACTTCTTCTCGCTTCTTCATTTCCTCTCTCTCGCCTTTCCTTTTCACGCATTCTTTATCGCATTTCATTGGCTTGTTGCTTGTTAGCCATTCGCCTTTAAATGTATAGTATAAATTGTGTTCAATATTTCATGACCGCTTTGAGAGCTGCCTTTTATTCGGTTCGGTCTCCTGGCTTTTAATCAATTTTTGTGTCATTTTATGCCAATTATATGCCCCCAGCTCAGTGTCGCCTTCCTTTTTGCTGCCTTTTTGCATGCGCTCCCCCCATGGCTGTGAGTGTGCGAATTTAAAATTCATATTTGCATTTTATTGGTAATTGAAGCTTTGGCTAAAGATTAAGGAAGTAGATTATATATAGCATAGGTTTTAGTATAAGTATTTGGATTTGTCAATCATTTGATCAATTAGGCATAATAAATATTTCATGTTTCTGCGGAAAATTTGAACTAATTAAATTTAATATTTAATTCTCATTGACAAGACAAGGCTAAATACGGGGAAAATTGGGAAAAAATATAGTTTTTTTCTGAAAAATATATGATATTTATTCAGATGATTACCATAATTTTTCTTAACAAAAAACCTTCTGAAGTGGAACTTATACATTAAATTTAATGTTCTTGTGAGGTATAAAAATATATGACAAAACCATAAATAACCAAAAAGGAAACTAACTTCCACAAGCTAAAATTTGTATACCCCAGTAGTTTGCAACTAAAACAGGCGATCAAATTTTAGATAGATTATTAGTTAGGCAATAATGTATTAATTTCATTTCGAAGAACTTTCAATTAAGGTTTTTATTTGGATAATAATTATTCTATATATTTGTATTATTTCTTATACATAGACAAACATCTGAATAATAAGCCAAAAAGACTAGTACAATAAATTGCCAAATACTAATTTATAGAACATAGAACGCATTAATTTTAGTCTGAAATTAATATTCAACATTTCTTTGCTGACCCAATTTATATTTCCCGTAAAAAATATAGAATTTAGTAGCCGAAGAAACTATTTGGTTAGTCAAACAAGGCTTTATATCCCCACCTTAGATGACAACTTTCGCTTTTTTCCGGCACACTTTTACGGCTTTTAATGCCGCCTGAATGGGAAATGGGAAATTGTGAGTAGTGGCGGGAAGGAAGCCCGCAGAGGACTGTCTACCTAGTCTGCCTCTCGAGCGGTTGGTTATTGTCTTTGTTCGGCATTGTCCATCGATTGCTCGATAACACTCGAACGAAGCGTTGAAGTGCAAGTGCAAGTGCAGCTCAGGGCAAGGAGGAGGAGGGAAGACGGAGGGAGCTGCTCTTGGCCAAGTTTAAAGTGGATTTCCGCTTGGATTTGTTGCGGTTGCGTGTCACTGGCAGGGCAGAGCATGGCATGGCATGGCAATGCTCGCTCCCCCGCTTTATACAGAATCCAGAATCCCATCCAGACTATTGACTGCACTCGCTTTTATGTCTTCCGGCCAACATAAACACTTTGCCGGCTGTCGAGCGGGGGGGCAAAGTTTCGCTGACAGTCATGGCCGCAAAAAGAAAAGCCCTGTGACAAATGTCCTGGCATGTGAGTGGTGGAAAATCGTGCGTGTGTTTGCTACAGAAGCGTAAAGAGGATAGGGAGAGAGGCAGAGGCAGAGCCAGAGACAGAGCCAGAGCTTGTGGAAAAGTTGGCAACTTTTAAAAGTTTCACAGCTAAACGCCTTGCAATTGCCGTTACCTGGGATATCCACCTGTCAGCAGAGTGTGTGCCTGCCTGGCAGCCCGCCTGCCTTGCCATCATTGCCTTTATTGGCTTAAAGTGTTTGGCAATTCATTAAGCTGCGAACACGCTGCCGAAATTGCATCTACCATTTACCATTACCATTCACCATTCACCATCCCGGGGATCAGGCGGAACAGACACGTTAATTTGCTCTCTAATCTTGGCTCGGGCGCTCGTCGATGTGTCAACAAATCGCTGGAATTAAATTGGTTTTGCATAAACACTTGGGGCCGAAAGGGAGGCACAAGATGTCGAAAAGCCCCGACAAGGAATCCTGTGTCTTGTCTCCGGCTTAAGCTCCGAAAGTATGCGGCATACACCAGACAGTGTTTTATTTTGCTCCAAATATTCCTGCTGATCCAGGCACACACACCCACCCGCTCCCACATCCACACGTGTCCAAACTATAAAATAATAAACCGAATTTGTTGTGCAAGTTTAAGTGAAAATGTTAAGAGTAAAACTTTGGTTCCACCCCGAAAATGAAGACAAACATTGTTATCACCTACGGAACAGAGACAGTGTGCGAGCGGGGTCCTTCCGGCGGGGTGCTACGTGCAAATAAGTTGAGCAACAGAGCAAGGCAAAATATTTATACAAATAGGTTATGCAAACAAACTTAGACAAAGTCACACAAGCACAAGAACCAGACCAAGATGTCGGGGCCAAGAAGGAGGCAAAGTACAAGACAAGCAGGCAGCTGCAGAGGAGGAGGAGGAGACGGAGGCGGACACACAGCACACAGCGGCACGCACACGACATGAGACCGGGTCGTGGCGCCAGGACCGCTGCAGGACATAATGAAGTTTGAGCCCGACTCAATGAAATGTCAACAGCGGCACGACGATAGATGATAATGGCCGCTGATAAAAACCCATATACTTGGAGGGGCGGAGGCAGTAGGACACACAGGACATCATGCACTGCCAATTGCATTACATAACCGCCCCTCGAATTAATTGTCATAAATTAATTATGATGATGCCCGAAACTACAGTTCGAGCTGGCTTAGAGCTATCGATTACGGCCACGGATTCGGGGATAAGCAGATATAGGGGGACATACGACATAAAGCATGCAACCACAAAACATATTAAATTTATTATCAATAAATTTTCATTAGTTTCGTGTAGCAGTTCGACTGGGGAAATGAAGGGGAGTCTCTTTCCCCCCACCCGGTTCGCTTTGCATCCCCCTAAATCCTGCAAAACACTCCAACTATAACAAGCTCTGTGGGTCGTGGCCAGTTGACATAATTTACAATTTTAGTCATAAAAAGCACACAACCCACCGACATACACACGCGTATACACCACCAGCTACACCACAACAGGGCAACCCTTGCCGGCTCTCCCCTGTATCTCGCCGAACAAAAGCCTTCGACGAAACCCCTTTAAAGTTGGTCGTTTGGCTGTGCCCAAGTTGGCCAACAGCGAATCAACAGTAAATGAAACATCGAGCGGTGGGGCAAAGTGTGCAGAGCTGATGCTCCCTTCCTTACCCCCAGCAACTATTATTTCATTTTGTTGAATTTTCCAAATCTGATTTCTGGTAGCTAATAAATTTCGGAGTTTGGCTAAATTTAATGGAATGCTTGTGTGTGTATTTAGGTATTTTATGCAGCAAAGTAGTTAGTTGTTGGCTTTTATGCAATGTTTTTTCAACGTAATGGCATTATGTTAGAAGTTAATTGTTGCGAGTGTAACGAGCGGGTTCTTGTCCAGGAATATTTAAGCAGGAACCAATATCATATAAGCGATAATTACCCGGTATCCTATCGATACCGATAGAGAGATAAGAAGAGGAGAAGAGTTCGAAAGGCACGAGCGAGGAGAGAGCACGCCAAGTTTTTGTAGTAGCAGAATTAATTTAAGTTCTTGATGTTATCCTCTTATTCATACCAATAAAACATTACTCCACCACTCGGAAAAGCCATCCCTTTACAGTTCAGAAGTGGGATAATTCGAGTTGGCAATGTTTAAGAGGCAGTAACAGAAAGACACGAAAAAGCAGAAGCGGCAGAGGAATCGTCGGCGTTGGAAGTTTGTAATGGGATAGGTGGTCCCAAAGGTCTAGGTGACAGAGATTACAAATTACGGATAAGGTATCCTTTCCTGATGGGTTCAAAGCGGAGTACTCAGGAATCTGGAGGTGTACATGCAAAAAGCTTGTGTGTATGTGTAGCGTCGTTGTGAAATTCACAAGAATTGTGGTGAAATAGCGATCTCGCTTGCAGACGGGCATACATAGGTGCTCGTGGGTGCAAGATTGTGCGTGCAAACGATAGTGGTTGTGCGTACATAGGA
>VNJU01008075.1:0-205272 GCA_008042675.1 Drosophila seguyi
ATAAGCTAATATTTAGTTATTCAATAACCTAAGCAACAGTAATCGTTTTCAGTCAAAATAAATGTATAAAGGACACCTCTAAGTACCCCCCAATATTTTCTTCCAGTGCATCAGCATAAAATTGAAGAGCTTCTGGCTGGGTGCAAGACCAAGAAGGCGGCCTGATCGGGTGTGTTCAACAGTCTTATCAGTGACAAAGTTTGCCCAAGTCAAGCACTCGACATATTTGTCGACCAAAGATTGGAGGAGGAGCAGCGGCACCACCGACGCCAGACAACACGGCCGAAAGAGTGCAAAAAAATGAGAAAAAAAATTGTAATGGAAGAACCTGGCCAACCTCAATGCTGTCGCTGCAGCCTGATAAGACTCACACTGTGCAAATTGGCCAGGCTGTAAAGGCGAACTCAATTTGCTGTTGATCACGTTTTCTGGCCATTTTTGCACCCGCTGCCAACTAGTGCAACAATGGAAATCTTTTTATTACCAAAAAAGTAGAGCAGCCCCGTAGAAGAGTAAAAATAAAAGCAATACAATTAAAATTATTTATTAGCGGGCCGACAACAGAAATTGGCCGAAAGAAGAACTGGGATGGGAGGCTGGCTGCCTGGCTGCCTGGCTGGCCGAATGGCTGACTTTTTGGATGATGATGGCTAAAAACTGGCGCACATTTGGCCATGTCTTTTTGGCCACTTGCCAACCATAACAGTGAGCGGCAGTGGCAGCAACAATGCGACCAAGTTTCGGCATTCGCAATTCGGCATTCGGCCCATTCTGTTGCCTTTTTGGCATCTTGGGTCCACAGCTTATTTATGTGCGTTGCCTGCAAAATGTGGCGGCGCGGCGCAGAAAATGCTCGTATTTTCTTCTATTGCCAGCTTTTCATCTGCCGCTCTTGTGTTTCTTGTTGTTATGTGTTTTTTTTTTGTTTTTCATCTCCTCCGCCTCTTGTATATTTTTCTTTCTGCGGCTTATTTACTGCACAAGCAGCCGAAGCTAATTGGGTGGGGGGTAAATGTAATATAATGCATTGTGCATATTTAACAATATTTATTATGACTGGGAAATGCCTTGAGTGGCATCTCTCCATCGGTTGCAGTTTCTTGCCAATAACATATACTATATATTTATAGTTGAAAAAGTTTTGTATTTCCCCTGATTTGTGGCATACTTTGCCGAGTTTGGCTGATAAGAAAATTGGTTTTTAACTATATTGTGTCATAAAAAGCGGTTCATTAATTTATGAAGTTTGCAAGGGCTTGCATAAGTCAGTGGTTATTCAAAACAATTTTAATTGTCTTTGAATGAGTTGTTAAGTTTACTTGCTTTACTTATTTATTTCATAAATTTAAATCAAAGCAAGTACAGAATTCTCCATCTCTTGTAAAGCACCCAAAATGCGGAATAATCTTTGCTGCGGTTTTCGGTTCGCTTCAGCTGCTGCCATTCTTATCAGTAGAACAGAAACAAGAAGCCAGAAGAACGAAGACCCAAGACCGAAGAATGTTGAGCCAAAAAGTTTCAGCAAACAGTGACCGTGCAGTGCAGTGATAAAGTCGAGTCACTGAACCCGATCTCAGGCACATAATACTCGGGTCTTATCATCAACGCTCGTATTATTTACATTATTTAATTTTTTTCGGGGTGCTGCCGCCTCTAAATAATTACCAAAATGTCTTGGCTGGCAGAGACATTCCGTGAGGTTGATTGGCAAATCGTGGGAAAAGGTGACAGCACGAGACCGATAAATATATATATAGTACACCCAGAGAGAGTGATCTATATCTAAGGAGGAAGGGCAGGCCAGGACAAGACTAGGGTTCAACTACCTGATCGAGGGAAGGTAAACGAGCCAGATAATAGACACTTTGAGTGTGAATAAACCCATTTCTCTGCTGCACTCGCATCCCCTCATTTACGCTGATGTATTACCTACCCAAAAACAGATTTGCTAATTAAATGGCAGGCGGACATAAGTATATACAGCGCAGTTCCAACAAAAATTAATTAAAGAATTGTCACATCAATCAGGCTGCAAATTATGGCGCTCTCGTCTTCTTTTTTTGTTCTCTTCCCCGCAGCTGGGCAAAAGAATTTTAAATAAACAAATAAAATGCAGAAAATAGATTTATGTGCGAGTGCAGGGAAATTTATGACAGATGTAAAAATTGTCAGGCTGCGCGTTTTTACAATTTCATTTTTTCTTTTTTGTTTTTTGTGAATGACGTTGATTCCGGTGTGTTTCAAACTGACCATATCCATGGCCCCACCGAATGACACTTCTACTTATAAGAAATGAGAGAGAAAAAAGGAATAGGAGGAGGATAAAAAAAAAAGAACGAGAGTGCAGAAAACACTTGCGTTGATAATGAGAAAAGTTGGCCGTCTTTTTTGCTTTTCTTGTTCTGCCCATATTTGTTGTTCTTTCTTGCAATTCTCCGCTTTTGTTTTGACGATGATGATCCTTGGTCTGGTAACGAGATATGCACTCGGGCACTTTTGTTTACACTACTTCGGCCATGGGCACAAATGGGTATTATTCTTTGTATATATCTTTCAATTTGCTGCCCGAGCCTGTGTCCAGGTGTTGGTGGCCGTCGCTTTTGATGCGGAATGGAATTGTTTTCCGCGGAAAGTCTGTTCAATTACCTAACCCCAGCTGGTTGTGTTTATTCCCATTAAATCGTCTAGCAGTTGGCTGAGTTTCAGGGCAAGGGTTTGGTTTTAAAGAGTTGTAATTAAAAGATTTTTTTACTTCGTTTTGTTGTGAAGTTAAAATCATGTATTAATTTTAAAAGGGAGTTTTAACTATGTGTTGTATTTTAAGCCATATTATAAGGCAACATTTTTTAACCTTATCTCAGTTTTCTATATATGAGAAATCATACGTAGTCATAGTTTTTTTTCTCAATTACTTTTACTTACTTACTTACTTACTTTGTAAAAAAAAAAATGATTCTCCTCTTTTTTTATTGTATATATTTTTTAAACATTTGCTTTTAAATTTATATGCCAAATCTCAAAGTTAACATTTTATTAGGTATTTTTACAGTATTTAAAGAATTTTAAGCAAAATTACATATTTTAAAATAATAATTTTTAATTTCACTTTCTTCTCGTTATTAATTTTTCATTAAACGGATTTGTAAATTTCTAAAGACACATTTATTACACTCAAAATAAATATATTAATTATTTTCATTTTCTTTTGAATTAAATCAAATTTCCAATTTCAATTGGGGAAATCATTTTAAAGAGGTAAAAACGTCAGCCAAATACATTTTTAGTAAGCTTTGAATAGTAATAAATACATTTTAGGCCTCATATTTTTAAGACAAACACTCTTTTTTTTTAATTCCACAGAAACACAGTATTTAAAAATATTCATGTACCATTTGTATTTCATGTTATCTTATTTTTCGATCAACAAACACCGCCAATATTTTCTTGTTTACACTTTTCTCAGGGCCATTTGCTGGCTCACAAGCAGATTCTTACATTGGCCAACCTGTCGTATGCTTAATGACGTGTGCATAATACAAATATCTTGCGACGGCAATAAATGGATTTCTTTATGCCAGAGCCACAATCTATTTATTACTCAACAAATCGCGGGGAGATCACACACACACACACCACACACAGAAGTTGTTTACTGACCTTTGTGAAATTATTTCCCTGCAAGTTCCAGATCGAACGGCAATATAACAGGAAGTATATAGTATTTATCCAAGAGCGGTGCTGCTGCAGTATTCCAAAATGCAAAGTTCACGATGTATCCAAGAGTTAATTTATTTCAACACTTTAATGCGGAACCAATGGATTTCGCCTTGTATTCCAAAAAACGAGAATCTTTATAAAATGCACAAAATCCGAGTGGAAATGAGAGTGGATTCTCCACTATCTGTTAATTTGTTTATGTTTGGCAGAAAATATACAAAATATATTTTTTTGTGTGTTTACGCACTTCACTTTGACACTTTTGTTTTCCCTGTTTCAAACTTTTTTATTTTACAAAATGCAGTTTTGTGTGTAGAAAATGGTAAGCAAAAAATATATATATTCAGTTGCTACTTTGTTGCGGTGTTTTTTATTTTTTATTTTGTATTTTTGTGTATTTTAAGAACACGCACTTCTTGGGCTTTTGATTTTGGTTTTTCTTTTGTTTTCCTTTAGAAATTCTTGTTTGTTTTGGCACTTTCGAGTTTTTACCCTTTGGGTTTTTCGGTTTATTTCTGTTTCTGCGGCGTTTTTTGTGTGTGGTTTGTTGCTGTCTATTTATAGCAGTGAAGATATTCTGCGGTCAGCAATTTATAAATAACCAATGGCTTCGGGAGAAGGATGAACAGAATGCACTTTTAGTTTCACTGGTCTTCTTGTACTCTGTGTTTTTTTCTTCTTAATTTTTTTAGGATCTTTTTCGGAAGATTCTGGCCGCAAATGGAATTATATTTAATTTTGATAAGAACTTTGCTTTGATTAAATTGCTGGCTGCTTTGTGCTGTTGCCGTATTTCCACTTCCACGAAGAACGGAGCATCCACGAGATTGTGCTTGGAATTGAATTTCAATTCTGTTTGCGATTTCGGAGGCGAGCTTCTTCGGCCGCCAAGAGAGTCCGAGTCCACTTGAAAGACCGTTCGTTCGTTCTACCGCTGCGGCGTTCCACTCACTCCGATGAACATCTTGTAACTATTTTCGAAAAGCGCACGGACGCAGCTGCAGAGCGAAGTCAAAATCAGAACCGAACCAACACCAACAGCAGCAGCAGCAGCAGCAGCAGAAACAACAGAAGCGGCCGCAGCAGCGCAGAGCGAAGAGATACGCGTTCGACGCTTAAGAGCGAGCACGGCGGCGGCGGCGGCGACGGCGGCGGTTATTCCGGACGAAGAAAAACCGAAGCGTAGCATCAGCGGTGCTGTTGGCTACTGAAGAACTCATCCGCTCTGTAACACTGCCGAAGCGACAGCCGAAGTTTGCCGAGGCGCCAGCCGAAGCTCTCACGCGGGGGAAGAGAGCGTGCCAGCGGGCCCCAAAAGAGAGTCCGAAAGCCAAGCCCCACATTTCTGCTTTTGCTGTTGCTGCTGCTGCTGCTGCTGCACTTGGTACCATTAACAGTGCGCGACGGCAGTAACAGGCCCTGTTAATGTTAGACGCTTGTTGTTCTTGTCCAGATAGAAGCCATATGTTGGCAAATTTCATGGCTAAATGCCCAAACTAATTGTCCAAAGAAGCCGCAAAATGGCATTAGAAGCCGACGCCCCAAACTAAGGCTTTTGTGGGGAAGGAAAGAGTCAGCAGAAGTAGAATTTCTATTGTAGAAATAGAAGAGTCAGTGGAGACAGAAAGGAAATTATTAGGAAATACAAAGAAAAAATAGGTACGATATTTTTGTTCTAAAAAATCTTTAGCATTTTAATTTATATAATATTGTATAATTTATCAATTCACAATACCAATCACTCCGTTAGCTCCCTTGACATTTACACAAACTCCCCAAAAGTGATTTCTTCTAATTGAGCCACAAATCCTGTTGCTCTTCTTGGTCCTTGCTAATTTTCTGGCTAAAGTTTGCCACTTGCCTGGGGCTTATTGTTCTTTCCTGGCCATTAAAGTCGCTGAAAGTATTAACCGAACAACACAAATAACTATGGTCGTCCAACAATGGGGCTTATGGGACAATAAGCGCTTATTAAATGCCCTGGATGCGAATCAACTTTCAGCTAAATGGAAAGTGGCAGCCGAGGACGCAGCAGCAGTAGTAGCAGCAGCAGAAACAATGGAGATGCCATGGCCGGAAATTCACGCAACGGAAGTTGGTGGAAAGAAGCAGATGAAGTTATGCAAGTTGGGTCCGCTTTTCCCACTCGGGGAAAACGTCAGTCACCCACAAGATATCCCCAGTGTGGCCCACCATGCCAGCCACATTTCCCATTTTCCCATTTCCCCAAACAATGATGGCCAGCTGCTACTCAATGAGTTTTCCTTTTTCATGGCGGTATCCCGTTGCGTTTTCCTTGACTTTCCTGGCATTTATAAGTTTGTAAAGATATTTTATACACATTTCTCAGAGGAAACACGCTCTTAGGGATCTCCGGAAAGCCATCAGGTAAGTTCCGGCGTTTACTATTATGGGTTTCACTCGAATTCAGATAAATTCTGCCCCCAGTTTAATTTACTTGGAACTGAAAAACAAATTTTAAATATTTTTCTAGCTACTTAAATTGGCAACATTGTTTAAAACTTCGACCCTCAAGCTAGTCCTTCGATGCTGTTGCTGCCTCGCTCCACATCCGCTTGGACCGTCTCCGGCTCCCTCTCTTGGTCCTTCAACCCCTTCGTGTCCTTCGTCTTTTCATCCCCATCGTTTTCATCGTCTTTTTGCTATCCAAAAATTTTGCATGCCTTGGCAGAAACAAAGCAAGCGCAAAATGTTTCGCCGCCTGGGAATAGAAATGGCTAAAGGAAGTTGAAAACGGGGGCTGAGCGGAAGGGGGGAAGGGCTAAGGATGCTCTTCATACCGATTGAATTTCATCTAACGCCCGGCTACGGGGATACAAAATGTTGGCCACACTATCAGGCACTCGAAGATATTCTTAAAAAAAAATCAAAAATAATATTTCTTAGCATAAATCAAGGCGGCCAAACCGCCTCCAGACTCCAGAATTGATTAATGGATATTCCTGGTCTTAGCACGTGCTCTCAGTCAGTCCTGGGAGTCAGTCACTCAGTCAGGTACCAGGTACAAGGACACCCACATAAATATATATATATAAATATATATAGCTTTTGGAGGATATAGGATTCCCGGGACATTTGCAAAAGTTATTTATGGACCTGCGGGCGAATGCAATTTGTTGTGGTCAACAAATCGCTACACACGATTTTCGGTTTCTTGCCGAAAATTGAGCAAGATCATTAGAGTCGGGACACAAAAGTTTATTAGTCACGTCCGAGGAATGCGAATCCCGAGTGTCGACCGTGATGGCACCACCGAAAGGTGAAGATGAAGCTGGAGCTGAGGGCGAGGCTTCAAATATCAAAAACTCTGCGCTAAAAGCAGAGCCAAAGAAATGAGCTTAAGCCAAATGGCGTTAATCCATGAATTATTGCCTAAAAGCATGCCAAAGCGCATTAAAGTCCGAGGGGGTGACATCGACCGAGAGCAATCCCCCGGCGTAAGGAGGGGGGGCGGATCAGGCAGGTAGCCAAAGGACAAGCCAGCAACAAGATGTCAATTGTGTGTTAGATACAAAGCGGTGTTTGCTATACTCTTTGAAAATGAAATGTTTAATATAATAATTAATAAGTTAATAATAAACGTGAACAAAATAGTTTATACAAATAATTGTTTAAAATATAAGAATTTTTACATTTGTACTATGAAGACAACATGGGTTTTTATTAAAATAAGACCTCTTACCTTTTTCTTTAATAAAATAGCTTTTAAATTATAGATATACAAAGGAAAACTAAAAATTATTATCATTATATTATTTTTATAATAATAATTACTGATTTAAAATAGTTAAAATAACCACTAAACCATTTTTATTTCCTTAATTTATTACATTCATTCAAATAACATCATATCATTGTTTTAAGTTTCCACAAAATTTGGAGAACCTAATTTAAATACAATAAATTTAAATGATACTAAAAACTAAATTAATTTCACGACTCCAACTATAATTTAAATAGAATAATATTGGGGTACATTAAATTAATTCTCCGTCTTTACTCTTAATGAGCCACAGTCCCATTAGCTCAACAAGTTAATCGCCGAGACCCAGAGATACTATACCCTCACCTTTTCGCCATTAGTAATGCCCATGGAAGTGCCAATGAGCCAATGCCAATGGAGAACATGAAACATACATTTTGATTTTTTAGCCCCAAAGAGAGACATGCCAATAAAACAGCAATACACAAATATACTGACCGCAAAATAAATAAATGCCCCGGCGGACACAACAACAATAAAAGGGGCAAAAGGTAAAAACAAGCCAAATGTTTTGGACCGCACCCAAGAGGAGGAGAAGCGGACCCCAATATATGTATATCTCTCATTTTTTGTACTTTGCGTTGTGTCACAAGTTTAGAGTTATACATTTTTTTAGCGAACCACTTTTTTTTTTGTTGTACGGGTATTTCTGTTGTTTTTATGAGTATTGACATTATAATCAACGCCGTTTTCAATTTCAACCAAACCTTCCTGGGTAGCATCTCCTTCTCCCCCCTCGCAACAACAAAAAATAAAATAAAAACTTCTGTTTACTTTTGGGTTGCTCACTGCTCTTTTTGTTATCGGCCACAAGCTTTTTGCTCCTTCTTATTTCCACTTTTCGCTGGCTAAAAAATATGTAAATTATGGCTGAATGCATAAAAAGTGTGTGCTGTGTGGGGCATGCGTCAGTCACCTGTGGTATTTCATTTTTTTTTCAAGTTGAATATGGTCTCGTTTTTATTGGTCGGCGAGATAGTTTTCAGACCCAGAGAGCTGATGCCAAAATCCCCAAAGAATTTCGATGAGAGACGTATTCCATTTCCATTTACCTGATGATGGCCCAGAGAAGGGACTTGGGGGTTAGCGGGAGAGTGGAAAGTTGCTGAGCGAAAATTTTATCGTGGAACACAGGGTTAGAGGGTAATAAAATGTGAGTTAAGAAGTCTTTGATGGCCTTAAAGACGGGTATTTGTGAAGTAGAATTTATAATGTACAATTTGAAATTTAACAAGAAAGGAAGCTAACTTCGGCATGCCGAAGTTTAAATACCCTTGCAGTAAGTAGATAAAAAAGAAGAAAAATGTTCTGACTTTTTCGCTTTCTCGGGTACTGTCATAAAATAAATGTTGCCAGAGTGTTGCTGGCGAAAAATGTTGCTAGCAACAAAGCCAAACAGATATATATTTTCCTATGGCAGCTATATGTTATAGTGGTCTGATTTTGATCAAATTAAAACCGAAATTCTGGAATAATACAAAATGGCCTTGTCTCAAATTTTATGAAAATATGTGAAAAATTGGCTTAGTTAGATTTTTTTTCTTAAAATTTTCCGATCGGTCCTATGGAAGCTATATGATATACTTGTCCGATTTTGATAAAATTAAAACCGAAATTTTAAAATATAACCAAATGGTCAGATCTAAAATTTTATGCAAATATCTTAAAAATTGGTTAAGTTATAATTTTTTTCATTAAAATTTACCGATCGGTCCTATGGAAGCTATATGATATACTTGTCCGATTTTGATAAAATTAAAACCGAAATTTTAAAATATAACCAAATGGTCAGATCTAAAATTTTATGCAAATATCTTAAAAATTGGTTAAGTTATAATTTTTTTCATTAAAATTTACCGATCGTTCCTATGGCAGCTATATGATATAGCAGTCCGATCCGGCCCGTTCCGACTTATATAGTAGTGAGAGCATATAGAAGACTATCTGCAAAGTTTCATTCAGATAGCTTCAAAACTGAGAGACTAGTTTGCGTAGAAACGGACGGACAGACGGACAGACGGACAGACGGACAGACGGACAGACGGACAGACGGACAGACGGACAGACGGACAGACGGACAGACGGACATGGCTAGATCGACTCGGCTGTTGATGCTGATCAAGAATATATATACTTTTTAGGGTCGGAAATGTCTCCTTCACTGCGTTGCAAACTTCTGACTAAAATTATAATACCCTGCAAGGGTATAAAAAAGAAAGGTGAGACTTTACAGCAAGATTAGAAGAAATGTTTGCCTTATTATTTTTTAAATAAGGAAATCTGATGATTTAATTCTATTTAAAATGTAATCCTTCATCATTAAATCTTTCATCTATCAATTAATATTTATTTTTCTTTATTTCACATTTCTATAAACTATAATTTTTTGAATTCAATGATTGCCTTTGACTCGAAAACTTCCTTCCTGTAATCCAAGCAAGACCAAGTTCTCTTCTGACTGACAATTAGCTTAAACTGTTTTCTCCCGGTGACCTAAACCAATATTGGGACACCACCGGGCCAGTCAGGTCATCATTGTGATTTATGATCCCCCTTCGCCCCGCCGCCCCTGCAAAAATGCAGCAGTTGAGTCAATATTTTTGCACTGGCCATTGGCCACTGGCCGCCGGGCAGACCTATTCGATTTCAGAGCCCCGATACCTCGAGCTCTCCCTATCGGGGAATCGGGGGGATTTACAGTGGGGAGGTGGCGGTGTCGATTGACCTTTGTTTCAAAAGCAAACAATGACAATGAACGATGTGAAAGACAAACCAATGCCAGAAAGCAAAAGACACACAAATCCACACGGCAGAGAACCCAAGCCGAAAACCAAATGAAAGACCAAATGAATTAAGTTATGGTTATTGACATTTAATGCACACACATTTGAGTCTTGTTGGTTCGTTCTGGATTCTCGTTGACAGATGAGAAGCGTCCAGGAAAGAGGCTAGGGTTGGGCTTCTGAGGAGTGTCCAAGGGTTTGGGTAACCAGGGGGTGGCAGCTAAGCTTTAAATATGAGACACAAACACAAAAGACCCTGCCAACACGACACCTCCTCTGGAGCGGTGGTTGCCTTCTCTTCTATCTGAATCTTCGACGGCCAGGTATTGTACCTGAACCTGTCGAGTCTGCTTGTGTTACGAGTTTGGCATGGAAATTCAACCCCCAACACAAACAATTCTTGGTGCATTTTATAGACGGAAAGCAGAAAATTTATAAAAGACAAGAGCTGCAGCAAAAGCAGCAAATCCATTTGCAGCTTAACATTAAGTTGAATTTTAAGAAGCTTTTGTTATTAGAGCATTTGGGATAGAGAAGGGATGTATATTTGTTTAATCAAAAAATAAATATTTTAATATTGAAATTAAAGAAAATGGGAAAAAAAATAGTAGCTACTTTATAATCTATTAATTGCTAGAGGCTGTAACAATTTTTCACTAGTTATAAAACATGTTTAACATAAATTAAACATAATTTTCCTTCAATAATTAATACACAGCACATTTTCCATAAAAACAGTTAGTAAAAGATATATTCATAAATTAAATATGAACTTTTTAAAAACATAATCTTTATTTACCTAAAATTTTTAATTAAATGAAAGTATAGTTCTTAAGGTTTCCAGTACTTTTTAACAGCATCTCTCCTTTCAATTTTATCTAAACAATCAACTTTAAGCATTTAACTTTTAAAGTATAAATAATCAAGATAATAATTTTCCCTGGCACTTTTTCTCTTCCTCGTTTACTTAGCCTTTCGAAGATTATTTAAATTCTCCACTTACATCCGCTGGCTGGCATTCTGCGCTTTTGCTTTAAAACCTCCCTCCCAGCGCCACCTCTAACCTTGAGATCTAATCACCGACAACATCCATCATTACAAATTTTCCATTGTCTTGAGTTTCAAGTGCAATGTCTCAGTGTTTTAGTGGCACCGCCCCGCAACTCCCACCCACAACTGCGAATAATTCCCACTGCGTGTTTGTTGTTGTCTGGGTCACATTGCGAGTGTAGTTGTTGTTTTTTTTTATTTTTTATTGGTCACTTTCAGGGGCAGCCGTCCGCCCCAGAACCCCTCGATTCCCCGAGTAGCGACAATTAGTCTGCGCATGCGTCGCCGTTTCATTGTCAACTTGGTTTTAGGTTTTTTTTGTTTTTGGCTTGGCCTGTCCGCCAATTGCCAGCTGTCCGCACGTCCAAGTGTCCGCTTGTCCGCCTGTCCGTTTGTCCCCCAGTTTGTGCCTCGCTTTTTTTTCTGTGTCGCTTTCGGCGTCGCTTTTCCCATATACAAAGTATCGAGCGTAGTAAAATGTTAATTAAATTCAATTAAAATGCGCCGCCAGTCTTCGACGAAATGTTATTCACATTTCAAGGTTAATTTGACGAGTCTTCTTTAGAGCGTTTTTTTGAAGAAGTGCCAAACTTTACACGGAATTTGCGGCTTGATTTATACACAAGTGTGTGCCGGAGACCTACTGAAAGGTTCAATCGAAAAACGTTGGTTCCGCAACATTGGATTTATTTTATCTGCGATTTAGTCGCCGACTAATCAAGGTAAAGTACGCAATGGAAATGTTTTTAATGGCATTTCCAAAACAAAACAAAAAAATCCCCAAAATGTTTATTCTACTTTTTTTAGTAGGTTTTAAAAGAGGTTCAAAGGGGAGACACGAGTATTATGACTTGGAATAAAAAGGTAAAATATGTTAAGCATGGATAGAAGAATTTATTCATTATTTTACTTTAAATATGCAATAGAAAAATCGATCGCTAAATACCAATAAAGTTCCATATGTTACCTAACCCAATGCCATATATTTCCAAAGCCAAAAAGGCGCAACAGCCACACGAGAAAATTAATAATAAATTCACTAAAAACAGCATTAAGCTGAAACCGAATTGTAATAAAAATTATTTAGCTGGCCACAAATTGTGGGAGCTGGATCCCAGCTTGCCTAACATCCCATCCTCCCCCCCACCCGGCACGGCGGTGGCCACCCCCTGCGGCGTCAGCTGCCACTTAATGACTGAATGAATGGCCAACACGTTGCCGCGGAGGGCGGATAAGGATGGGGATGAGAATGCGGATGAGGATGAGGAGGCCGATAGGGATGGCGTGGCGAAGGGACCAAGGGTAGTCATGGCCAACAAAGCATTTAATGTTTTTATTTGCGGGCGGCAGAACCTGAAAGTGGCAGCCTGTTCCTCTTTAGTGGGGCTTTGCGGCCAGGACTCGTGACAAAATGGTTGCCACCGGAGGGCAGGCAGGGCGGCGGTATAGGTCGTGCAACATGTTGTTGCTGTGGCAGCACGCTTTAAAGAGGATTTTCGGTCCCGCAGAATTTAATTCGAACCCTAGAAACTGTTCAGCTCAGCGGGATTAATTGGGGCGAAGCCCTAAATGAACCACGGATCAAAGATGAGGCTTAGCCAGCTTAGAAATTGACAATTCTCGAAATCATTACAAGACTGTAATCCATATTGCTTCCAGGTGTTCTTATTTAGGTTTATATAAATTGGTTTAAGGGTGATAAAGCGGGTATATATTGGGAATTTATGAATATTTAATGGCAGTAATATAAATATATATTTTGATACTTTTAAAATAATTCAGAGCTATTTTTGAAACCATATATAATTGAGTAATTAATTGACATCTTCCTTAGAATATTTAAATATTTTTTAATATATATCCCTTGTTCTTTTTTCCATATCATGGCTTTTCCCTTTCCACACTCGCTTTATTCACGTTCTCAGGCCGCTGGGCATATTTTTCCCACATTTTCCAATGGGCGGCAGCCTTGAACCCGCCTGCGTCGCCTTCGGTCTGGCGATCGCGCGCAGAGTACTATAGTTCTCGTCTGTGTTCTCGTTTCTCTCAATGTATTTCCATTTCATCTTTATTAGTTTGGCCTCCTTTCGGCGCGGTCTTTAAACAAGAACTTTGGCACAAATTGCACACGCAGAGCGAACATTCCGATTTGCCTCGAGATTTACAGAGGCCGAGAAGCACAGACACAGAACGCAAAATTTATGCAGTTCGTCCGCTGGTGACCACAGAAATAGAAGCGGTCGGAAGGGGGGGAGGTGCATGGGATCGAAAAGGGGAAAATAAGGGTGGGGGCGGAAAAGCACTGGCCACTTCAAGGCGCTGACTGACTCAGCTCGACTGCTGTCGGCCCAATGTTTGTTTAATCTGTCTGCCTTGGGATTTTCCTTTATTTCCCCGCCGCTGCTCTTTCTTTTTTTGGGTCAGTTTGGTTTTTGCGAGGAAATATAGAATTTATTCTTCATTTTTGTTGCTGAATTCCCAGACCGCTGAGGTCCCCCCTCAGAAGCACACAGAGGAGACGACGAAATGGCTCGTAAACATTTAAAGTGATATTTACCTTGTGTATCTATCTGTGTATCACGTCAAGCGATAAGCGAAATTAGCGACAAATCCCGGCCACCAAATAAATGTTGAGATAGCCCGCAGAGAGCCACAAGAAGCTGGTGGAAGAAGTGGCTTTCTGGGCTCTAAAGGGCCGATAATAAATCCGCGGCTACATCACGAGAAAGCCAAGTGGAGTGATGATAAGCGGTAAGAGTAGGCGGCGGCCAATCAACCCTAGACAGGCACTGTGTGCATAGGGTTAAGTTCACTTAAGATCAGCTAAGACCATAGCTTATCTAGTTTTCTCAAAAAGAATCCGTTGAACCAAACAAGTAACACGTGGTGTGTATACACAGATCAAGTAGTTAGTGATTGTTAGGATTAATAAATTATTAAAAACTATAAAGTATATGTCTTGATATATTCTCTTCTTTCTCCAAGTTTGTGGCAGTTCTAATGACTCACATATTTCGTTACAACTCGGGCTCTGATTCATGAATGTTCTTTGTGTAGAAAAAATAAATACCATGCCATGATTTCCTGTATAAAAAAAGAACACAAAAACTGTGCCAAGCTATTTCCAATTCAATCTTTAAGCACCTTCAATGGCCCAGATTAGGATCGGTTAATAGCTACATAAATTTCCTGTTGAAACTATTTTGAATCCCTTCCCCGGATTGAAGCCAAACTCCGAACCCTTCGGTAATTTATGGTCTTCCGAGGAGTGCCTTCATCAATGGCAAAACCAGAGCCATTTATAGAGTTGCCAAATCTGCGATATTCTCGGACAGAGTTCCGCGTGGAGCGACAAATCGCTGGCCATTTCGTATCCAGCAGATACATGTGTATCTGGAACTGCGAAAGTCGACTAAATAAATAGTTACGGGACCGGGATAAGGAGAGAGATTTAAGAGGGCTGCTGTAAGGGTGAGGGTGAGGTTAAGGCACTCTCCACATGTCGCGCACAATTGCCACTAATTTAACGTTGGCTTTTCCCTCATTTTCCCTCCTTTAGCGGCGAGCTTTCTTCTTATGCTGAAATCTGCCAGCAAAGCTGACACTTTGTGCTGCTACTTACACACACATTACACTCGCACTTGTGTGTGCCCGCGCAGTGGGAATGGAATGGAAA
The DNA here is from genome assembly GCA_008042675.1 of Drosophila seguyi. Taxonomy (NCBI): domain Eukaryota; kingdom Metazoa; phylum Arthropoda; class Insecta; order Diptera; family Drosophilidae; genus Drosophila; species Drosophila seguyi. Next base: position 15,011 of record VNJU01008075.1, read on the forward strand.
TGGAAATGGGAATGGGAATGCGTCCGTCCACACACTCGAGAGCATTACTAATCTGTGTCTTTTTATAAAGCCAAGCCACAGCGAGGTCAGGCCCCAGAAGGCGACAGAAGAAGCACCAGAATCACCACAAGCACCAGAAGCAGCCTCACCACCGCCAGAAGCAGAGGCAAAGCATCCACAACAACGACGATGATTCGCCGGCAAAGTATCTCTAATGAGACATAAGCACAGAGCACTTCAGTGCCCAACTAAGTTGGACATCTCTCTCACGGAATCTCGCCACCTCAGACCCAGCCTCCGGCTTCTCATTTTACTACCCTAGATAGGGTCATTTTGGGACAAGACAAATCTGCAGAAAAATGTATTATAAGAACTTACTAAAACTATCCTTATATACTTTATAATTCGACCTTGACTGGGATTCTTTATTAATTGAAGAGTGCCAACTTGGAGAGCTTCTACCACTTGATAACTTTATTTTTCCCGGGGTATCTGAAGTACCTTTTCTTCTAGTTCACTTCTTGTGTAAATTACTAGTGGTCGCCGCCTTGGCCACAGAAAATGTCACTTACTGGACAATTTATGTAACCGAAATTATTGTTGGGCGTCGCTTGAACTTCTCCTTGGGAAAACCAGAAAGCCAGAGAATTACCTAAGAGCTACAAATACATTTCTCGAACGATAGATGGATAGATATGGAGATGGCCAAGGAGCGGGGCGTTGGGGCGCTACACTGAGAATGTGCATTGTAAAGATCTGGAAATCAACGCTGAGGCCCCCACAAACCAGCGCCACTGCGATAAGAATCTCAAGTGCAAAGCAGCCAGCGAAGCGTTCGACGAAACCAAACACAGATACTCTCTGCACATATACCCGCACACTCGCCGGCAGAGATACGAATACAGATAGGGAAAAGTATCTGCTACCGCTTGGCTCTGCAGCCTCAATAGTTGGCTGCTATTTGAATAAGTATTTTTCATTGAATTTCGTTTCGTTGTGGAAATTTTCAGCTGGGAGCGAGTGAGAGAGAGGCTGGGGGAGGCGAAAAAACCAGTAATTAAGATGCACGAGACAAACAGCGGAAGCGACAAGATGGCGGGCCCAGGGATGGCAGACTAATATATTATCGATATATATATTATCGATAAAGATGTAGAAATTCGATTGGGATAAAAGAACAAACCATGTCGGTATTATATTTTAATAGGTTATAAATCTTAATACAAAATGTTGAAATCGAAATAGTCTTAGTTTGTAAATTAAATCATTATCATCAATACTAATACTATAGTTTAGAATATTTTTAGCATTCTTCCCCTTAGTTTGACAACTTATTATCGATTTCAAGAGGCAATACTTTCGATAAATTTCGATACATGAACATCCCCATGCCGAACCTCTGGTAAAATTGCTGCTCGTGGCGGGGGATGGCTGTTGGCTGCTGGAAAAACTCAAAGCGCGTTTCACATGAACAATTCGTGGCGATAATTTATAGAATAAATGAAATGCACTTCATGGCAAGCACAGGAAAGACAGCAGAAAAACTTTTGTAAAAACCTCCAGCGTGGTCCAAGTCCGTTCCGTAATTAATCTATCTGCGGTTTTTGACGTGCTTTGAATAGTCAAAAGTCGCTGCGATTATGGCTCGCTGATCATCATCATTATCATCATTAGCTCCAACATCAACATCCCCATCAGCGTCTCAAGTCTTCATTGTGTGGGCTTACCGCCCTCCTCCTCCGAGTTTTTGACTTGTGACAAAACAAATGTAGTATATATAAGCGACGCGACAGCCAAAAGAATGCAACTTAATTTGTATGCCAAAAAATTATAATAAAAGAGACCAAAAAAAAAAAAAAGCAAAGCAAAACAAACCGAAGCATAACGAAACGAAAGAAGCGACAAGTCAAACAAAAAAGTTGAGCACTCAACAAAGGAACGGCAGACAGCGAAATGTCTGCGATTCGTATTCGGACTTCAAATGAAATCAAAAGTGCAAATGACAACAAAAGGCAGGAATCGGGGGACTCAGGTTTACGAGCCCAGTCCCAGATGGAGCAAGATATGGGAGGGAGACCGACCAGTATGGTTAATGAGGGAGAGCCCGGCCACAGAAAGAAATACACAAGTACAATAATACAAAGGCGAAGAAGAACCACCACAGAATATCTCTAGTTGAGGTGGTGGCACTGGATGATACTTATTGATTAGCATTTTGCATATTTCAGGCAGTAAAGTCGGGGGCTAAAGGTTCGACTATAAGATATCCCATAAATTTAAAAAGATATTTCTTAGATGGGAAGAATAATCGAATAACTGCTAGAATACCTCGTTAAATCTTACTAAGTAAGCCTAACTACCATTTAACAACTGTTTAATATCGTAGATTCAACGGATTTGAATTTATTATTACCAAGTACTATAAACCATAAAAGACACACACTTTATAGACATTAAGCTTGGCTAAAATCTCTTTATTGACCCAACTGAAGATTGTTAAGACGGGTTGTTTAAACAATTGGCTGTTTCTGAAAGGGGAATTACAGGGAGATTTAAGTAAACAAACTAAAAAGACAATAGATTTTTTGTATCTTTTAAAAAAAAATTTGATAATCCTTTTACTGCTTTTTTTTAATGGGAGCTTAGAATTTTGTTATATTATTTATGAAAACCTTAGGCTACTTCTTTATGAAAATTAATATCAATAAATGTTAATAATCACCTAATTATCACTTATTTCCTTTACAGGGTATCAACCCAAAATGTAAATCATTGTGCTGCGAAAAAAGAATCAACAGCAGCAATAACAACAAAAAGCCAGCGCCAATAATCAATTGAAGTGTCTGTCTTTGGTTTTTTTCTTATTTCTTTTTTTTTGGGCGTTGATGAGAGGGCGGTGGTGGTGGTGGAGCAGTCCGGTGGTCCGATGGTGGTTCTGGTGCGGATTTGGTGCGGTTTCAGTATGGTTTGGTTAGTTACCGCCAGCGGCGACCACATAAAGTGGAAGACAAGTGGCGGCATGGACAAGTGCCATAGAAATTGCTGTGTGTGTGGCTGTGTGTGTGCGGATTGCACAAGAGGCAAATGAAAAGAACGCAATGCAAACGCAAGACACCAAAAAAGCAATGGCAAAAGAACAAGAAGAGGATGGGAAGGCGGAGGAAAAGGCAAAGGCAAAACTCAAGCACGCACTTCAGACGCAAAAGAGACGGACGGACAGTGAAGACGAGCAGCTAAAAAATCAGAATTATTTATTTATGTTATTTTAGATACTCTTTAAGAGTTCTTATTAAAAAAAAGTGTCCCTATGTAATTAAGGGTCTTGAAAAAATAAAAAAATAAATTTACATAAATAAGTATCTAGATATCTTAAACCTTTTATACATATAAAGTTCAATAATTTACATCTTATACGTTCTAGAAAATTTAAAAGTATAAACTTAATAGCTTTTAGTTTTTTTCTGGAAGAATTCTTAAATTCCTCTAAAACTCAATACTAAATCCTCGCTGGTTCATAGTTTAAGTCTAAATATAAGTATAAATAAATAAATATAAATATAAGCACAATAAAAACCTATCCCTAAACCCAACATAATCTTTCAGGCAACCCATAATGCCCACCTTTTGGAGGGCATTTCCGAGATATAGACAAGGCACAGGCTATTTTATAGCTGATGAATGCCATGGACGGAGGGCGGGATTGGCGCTTTAGGGGGCGGCAGGTGCGGAAATGTCATTTGAACCATTGGAGTCGATGACGGTATAGATGACGATAATGACCAGACCACTGATGATGATGATGATGATGATGATGACGAGCCACGTCCGTCCAAGAGCTCTTGTTGTGCACGTTTCTTTGCTCCGAGTCCCAGCAATTACACATGCGAACTTCCAATAGTCGGAGGCGGCAGTGACAAAAGTGGAATAAAAGAAGAAAATACAATAATAAAAAAAAAAAAAATGAGGAATACAGTCATCAGTTGGCAGTTCAAGTGTTTTTTTCCAGAGGCAGAACAATGGAGCAGTAGCAGCAGCGGCAAATAATGCAAACAAAATTTGTGTTACGAGTACGAAGAGCTAATGAAATTACGCAATTGAATAGCCAGGATTGTGATGGCACAAAAAAAGAAGAAGTAGCAACTCAGGGGGAATTTTTAAATTTGATTATTTCCATAGGATGTTGTGAGGAGTCCGGAATAAAATGGGGAAAAATAAATTAGGCAGAGAAATAGGTAATCTATTTAAAAGCTATGTGAGGATATTTGATGGAAATATATTTCATCCTATATAGTTTATATTATTTATTATAAATCACTATACATTTCCATACTTCCGTAACTAAAATTATTACTTACATGCCACCTCCCTGATAATAAAGCATTTAATTAATAAATTCACTTCCCCCCAACGCAATTAACGCCATGGAAACATTGCGATGTCAACTTGCGACTCGACTGCAATCCATCAAATCGCAAGATGCAATGAGAGCTCAGAACGAAGATATCGAAAGGAACGCCGGGGGTGGAAGATAAGTATAAACTTCCCATAATAGCGCTAATTGTGCGATATTTAAAGCTGATTATTAAGCTGCCACTCAGAGAGCAAATAAAGCGCATTTAACAATAAAACAATTAGCTTAAGTAGTTTTTGTATATCAATAAAACATAACAGCAATTAAAATGTCACTGGCGAAAAATCACTAGACACTGCAGTCGTTCGCCCAGATACATTTGTATCTGTATCTGGGAAGCGCTTGACATTGCAAAAAGTTTGTGCTTGTCTGGGGACTGGCTTCAGCGTCCAGCTTTATTTATTCGTATTTATGGCTGTGTATATTTTAATTTAATTGCCAATGATACGCGTCATTCAAACCTCGAAGCGATACATTACCGATGACGATGACGACGACGTTTGAGCAGTGACCACGACGACGATGCTATCTGTAAACATATTTGTATATGGAGTTCGAGGGGGTTTTTATTATGCTCTATGATAATGCACAAAGTTACATCGATGTGGGGGGCTTAGGGTTTGATCATCTGATAAATGGAGAATTTCCGGTGGGAACTAAAAGAAGAGGTTTCAAGAAAAGAATTTGAATCGTTTTATTATCAAGCCATATCTGGAATATTAGGCCATATAATATATTAAGTGTTTATGTGACTTGAATAACAATAGGCTCTTAAACAATATTAAACGGTAATTAATACCTAATATAAATCTATAAAGCTAATTAGATATTTTGGATTTATTTTATATTTCCATCAAGAGTATTTAAATGGCCCTGTGTCAATAGCTTGCCTTTTATCATTTTTCTTGTTGTTTTTTAAATTTGTTTGTTGCTTAACAACGTCAGATGAAGCGATACCATCCGAAATGACACCCTGGGGTGCACTTTTCTTTGCTCATACGGACCTAAAGACGCAATCGATTTCAGTTGCAATTGAAATTCAGCTTGCTTTAAATTTAAGGTTCGCCAAAAACCGCTCAGTTACCGCGGATGCGGACTCGAATTCAAGCTTGATAAATTGTTTGACAGCCCAGTGAAGCGTGTAATTTTTTCGCATTGTTTCACTTGCCATTAGAAATGAGTTTGGATTGGATCTATCGCTGGCAGCCGATCTCGCTGGATCGCTTTTCTGTCTTTGTTTTGTTTTCTCTGTGTGTGTGTGTGTGTTGGGTGTTAAATTTAATTTATGGCGCAACACAAACGCTCCATGCTCTACATATTCCGGCTACCAGTTGGCTAAAGGTGTGCCGCAGCCAGAAAATGTTTGGGCCAGAGGCGAACATCATCCACCCATTCCACACGCGGCAGTTCGATGCCATCCCAGCCAATCGCTAATTGTCATCGACACGGGTCTTTGTTGTTCTGCAGCTGACTGAAATGAATGGATGGAAAATTGGGGATGGGCTCTGCTATGCCGGTTGCTTCTGTTTCTGAATGCACTGGAAAATAAAACGGGGTTTTTTTTGGAGGTAAAAATGATTAGAATTTGAATTTTAAGTCCTTGTTTAGAATTATAATTTAAGTCAGAAGCTTACAAAATAGTGAAGGAATCAATTTCGACCCTATAAATCATATATATTCTTGATCAGCATCAATAGGCGAGACGATCTGTGTATGTCTTACACAAAAAAAATTTGTGACTCATCTTTTCCAAATTTTATAAGGGGTTATCGTGAAAATTGTGAAAATTTTATAAAAATTAAAATTTAAGAAAAATATACATTCAGTACGCCGGTTTTTATGGGTAACAAAAACTAGCATAGAAAAACTTTCCGAAATGAATTTAATGTATTTTTGGCAAATTTATGAAACATTTTAACAGTAAATTGCAAGCTGCAAGGCGTTACAAACTTCGGCTTTGCGAAGCTAACTTCCTTTTAAATATTTTCAAAAGGTTTTGGGTAAATTTGTAGGGAAGATTTGCTTTTTTGTATTTACTAGAGATAATATTAAACCAACTTAATTAAAAAGGTATAACAAATTATTGTACTCACCTGTAAAACATATTTTTTCATAGAAAAAATTTATCTTATTTATGAAAAAAGTGATGGAAAAATAATCAAGACTGCTAAACTAGATTCATTTAAATACAATTTGATTTTAACTTTAATAACAAAAATACATTTTAAATGTTAGTAACCTTTCCAAAACATTTTAGTCATTAAATTATTATTAATTCGTAGAGTTTAAAGTAAATTTTTTTCCCGTGAACTTTTTGTTTATTGTTAAACCTAACAAACTCTGAGCTGTAGCTGATGATCTCCATTCCCTGGCAATTGCCTATCTGCCGAAAATTATCAGTGAACAGTGAGACTCTACTGAGTCTCTGGCCGAGTGACCTCGCCCCTTCTTTTCTTTTATTTGGTTCTTCAGTTGCTGCTGCTAGCTGCCTTCGCTCCGAATTTATTCAATTTATTTCTATTGCTGCTATGCTGCCATGCCATGCCTCATGTCGTGCGGTTTCGTGTCGAGTTGAGTTGAGAGCTAAGTCGTCTTCTTTAACATCTCCTTGGTCTTTGGCCACAATTGTCATTGTACTAATTCCATTAAATGATGGCGACTTGCGTGCTTTTGTAATTGAAGTGCTCATACAAATGGAAGAGGAAGCCCAGCAGAAGAAGCAGCCGCAGTTGTGCTCGTAACAGAGGAAGTAGGGCAGTCAAGCTTGCCTAACTTAAACTAGTATTTAAAAATAACTAATAAGAGGTTTTCAAGTTTCTAAATAAAATCTAAAGGAATAATAATAAAATGTAGAGAATTGTTTAAGGTAAATTTATATTTTGTGTTCTATAAACTGTTCTTTTATTATTGTTAAAGATTTTTTGTATAGAAAATGCTTTAAATATATCTTTGAGTTTTAATTAAAAATGTGTTGTATACGTATGTTCCACTGTACAATCAGATCATCATCAAATGGGACAAAGCATCAGCATACGTAAAAAGAAGCTGGCAAAGAAGACTTAGACTTAGGGGCAGGGGCTGGATCCAAAGAAGCGATAGTGTGTGGAACTGGAACTGTAAATGAAACTGAAACTCAGCCAGAGACGAAGACATCGGCGGGAAGAAGAGCAGCTCGATGGCTGGAGCCACGCCCCATTGAACGTAGTACATATGCGTGCTCGAGTGCCGAGCATTTGAGGCTCTTCATCGCATTGAGACATTCGACGCCACACCACCGATGTTGCTTCTGTGTCCGTGGATGTTGCTGCTGTAGATTTTGCAGCTGTGGTGTGGTGTGGTGTGGCGCGGTCCGCTCTTATCAGCTTTTTTTAAATTCCTTCAAGAACGAGGGAAAATTTCGTGACTGGGTCACAGCGAGAATGCGGTGCTCTTATTAGTAAGGGGGTTCAACGAATATTTAATTAAAAATAATATTATTTGGAATTTGGAATAGTTTATCAAATAAGCGGGGAATATTTTGTACAAATAACAAATAACAAATAGCAAATAACAATAAAAAACATTAAGATTAATCTGAAAATTTAATAAAAATAGTAAAAGGAATAATAATTATAATTTGGAGCTAAATATTACTTATAAAAGTCTGAAGTTAAAGTAGTCATTAAAAAATATAGATACTTAAAAAATAATAACAAATAAAGCAAATTAGAATACGTATGTACAATCGTATATAAACGTTTTAAATATAAATATTATACGGTTCCTCCCAGTAAATTTAAATAATTTTAATACCATATTTGAATGAAGATAAAAACATTTCAAGACTTTATAATAATAAAAATGTGTTTGTGTGAATTCTGAATGATTTTGTGTTAATCAATTAAATTGTTAATTAATGATCAATAATTAAATTTATTTGAAAAAAAAAGCTATAAAACTCTGATCAAACTTTAGTTACATTTTTATTTATTATTATTGTTTCAGTTTAAAATAACTATTGAGGAACCATTTTTTCCAACTAACAGACCTACCCTCCATAGATAAGGGTATTCTACTCGGCTGCTTTTGGTTTTCACGCCTTTTACCCCCTATTTCCCCTCCCTTTCCATTAATTTTTCTTTGCTCTTGTAGCGACTGCTTATCGTGAGGGCAAAAAAGCAAAGCCAAAACGAGGCCGTCGTTGTTGCTGCCGTAGAATGCAATTTTCTAATAATTTAGCTTTTTCATTCTGCTTTTTTTATTTTTCTTTTGCCATGCAAGTGCGTCTCTGTGTGTGTGCACTTGTAATCACCATTAAAAGCGCTTAAAAGTTTCAGCTAGCTTCCTTTGAGTTTTGCAGTCCCCACATATTTACTTATGTAACGCGCAGCAGCTTCGGTCTCCCCTCCTGCGATCGTCCAACTGCTGCTCAAGTTCTAATGAATATGTTAAATCTGACCTAATTTTCTAGTGTAAAAAAAAAGAAAACAAAAATTACAAAATTGTGCGCTTAAATGAATTCGCATAATTAGATGCAGCCGCGGCGGAATGCATGCGAGGGGCCAAGGGGCCTGTCTGCAGTAATGTGTGTGCATAGAAAGTGGTGCTTTTGGGGTGCAAAGTTTGGGGTTAAGGATAGAAACTTTGATACGAGAAGGCGCTCATTTCGGTCGATTTCATTTGGCAAAAGTTTGGAAAGATTTAACGGAATTTTTATATTATTTTCTAGGCTGCTATTTTCATATGAAAAATTTGCCTGTAAATAAGACAAGAAAGTTGAGCAATTAAGATAAAAGTTTGTGAGTAAAATATTCAAAAGTGGGAAGCATTTAAAGGGGGTGGTGATTTTTCAGAGGGATTTTGTAATGACAAAGAAAATCAAACGGAAATTTTTAAAGTAAAAGGTTAAGAGTTTCAATATTTAAGATTAGGAATATTTTAGTATTAGATAATATTAATATAGGTTTAATATACATATAAGTAAAATTATATTATTAATTTATACACCTTAGCTAAATAATAACCCAATAAAATCCCCCTAAAAACACACCGACCAAAACTAATCAAAAGGCAATCAACTTGTTAGCATTTTGTTTTTCAAGACCATTTTTACCTCCTCTCTAATATTCCCGCAGCGGCAATTGGAAAACAATTCACTCAAAGTCAAAGAAAAACAAAAACAATCAAAGAACAAACCAAATTAAAAAGCAATTCCCAATAAGGAATGCGATAAGAAGTTCCCAGTGCTGCTGACCAAGTGGACAACACTTACAACCTATCATCAAAACGAACCCAATCGCCACTGTCCCCCGTTCCGACGAGCTGCTTGCCCCCATAAAATGTCTCAATTTTGCGCTCGACAAAACTCCGAAAGCAGGCCAAATAATAAACACATAAAAGTAAATAAAAATCGTAATAAAAAACAACAAGAATACAAAATAATACAAAATCTAAGGAACGGAAAATGGGCAAGTCAAGGCGTAGATTGAGGGAGAGAGAGATATGGGGATGGGGCAAGATGATGAAAAATATTGGGCATTGCCAAAAATAAAAAAATGGCATTTTGTGCCAAAACAGCAATAAAGTCGAAAAGCAGTTTATCAAATCTCCACGCACCAAGGGGGGTGGTGTTGCCTAGAGCGGGGGATGTGGCAGAGTGGAATGATGTCTCCCCGATGCCACAAAACAAACAACAAAAGCCCCTGACGATTACGCATCGTGTGTCGTCGTAGCCAGTCTCCTTCTGACCAAAGACATACAAAGGAAAATTAAATAAATGGCAGGAGGTGAATTTTGAAATACCCTTGAAGTTTTTCAATTTATTTTTGGAAACTATTCTAAGAGGTTCCTTACAAATTAATCTAATAAAAGATTAGATGCAGCAAGAAAATAAATGCAGTTTTAGCTTATTGATATATAGAAATGAATAAAACTAGACTATAGTTTTAACTCAATTTTAAAGTTGAATAAATAATAAACAAAACCTTTCAAAACTCTTTTATTAAAAAAACACACTGCTTTATTTTTCAATGATCAATCTCTCCCCCGCTTTAAAAAATTAATGTACAGTTAACAAACAATTAAAAGTATACTTAAAATGATTCCTTGGGGCGCCACAAACTTCTAGCTAATTTCAGGGTGCCAGCTCTCGAGTGGTCCTCGCAGCATCCGAGAAAACTCCGGAAAACTTTTCCAGCGCCTTCAAACCACAAAATTGCGGGGGAAAACTGGAGCTGTAATGAAAGAAGCGTTAAATGTCTTAATTTTTCTTGGGGAGAACTCTCTTTGCCGTTGTCAGTTTTGTGCTTAGTGAAAGTAAAACGCGTGACAGGCAATTTTCACAGAAAAGTTTGTGAGTTTTTAATTTTTTAAGGAACTCTCCGGCGAAATGACAGCGGGGCTCATGGGGTGAGAACAAAAGACAGCAGCAGCGTCCAATGAGCCGAGCAAGTGAGCAATGGGTCGCCACTTGTGCGGTCAGTTTTTGGTTTGAATTATTGACATTTGTGTCAGGTCGCCTCCGCCCCAAAAATATTCCCCCCACCCTGCCCCGGAATCTCGAATTTCTGTGGCAACGGTTCCAATTTCTGTGGCGACAGCTGCAAACGGGGGGAGGGAGCTGTGGATTATATAGAGTCGTGCCATGAGCACTGGCTATTTGTGGAATTTATGCAATTTGAAGTGACTTCTGTTTGATTCTGTCTCTTTCCCCTGGCCATTTTGCGGTGAGTCGGAATTTTCGATTCATGTGATGCGGAAAAACAAATGAAAAGCAAACTCTAATGAATAGCTCAAGTGTGGATAAATGGGGTAGTTATTTAATTTATAAATGAGCTCTTCGGATGGAGTGAGTTAAATAACATGACAGGAATTTGGATTGCAATTAGTTAGTGCATGGGAAGTGTGGTATTTGGAAACAGAAATGTTTTGAATGAATAAATAAATTAAGCTTTCCTGAAGGTAAGCAAATTGATTAAATTGATTCCTTACAGCATCGATTTTATTATTATTTTATTCTTGGAGTATTGGTATTATGTTTATTCAGTTTAATATAGAAAATGATCAAAGGAAAATTATCGTAAATTTTGCAATTATTTGCAATTTTTCAATTTGTAATTTATTATTAAAATCGTTCATAACTTGGCAAAAAAAAATCATTAATTTAACTTCAAAAAGCTTTTCTAAGCAAGTTTTCATTACCTTTAAAAATCTGCAAACTGAATGTATTTTTTTTTTCAAATTCATATTTTTATCAATTATTCACAATTTTAATGATTGTGATCAAGAATATATATGATTTATAGGGTCGGAAAGGCCTCCTTCACTTTTTAAAAATCTTCTGAATAAAATTGTGGTATAAAAACACACTTCCATCTTCAAAGAACCATTCCACACTTTAAGAATCATATTTAACAATCCAATTGCGAATTTGTCACCATATCGTCACATTGTCTGCGAATTAAATGTGTTTATTTTCTTCATTAAACTTTTATTGGCTGCCATATAGATTTAATTATATTTAACGATATCATCAAATTGTACAAGAAGAGGCTCAGAGTATCTGACATCTTTCTGGAACGTTTCGCAATGAGTAATATTTTTATTGTTTTGGCTAACTTTCCGTTTCTGCCCGCCAGCAATTGTTAACAATTATTGTGCGAGCTTGTGTATGTGTTGTATATATATATTTCTAGGGCTCTTTTTTTTGTTATGGCAACAGCTGCTGCAGTCCAACAATAAATAAACAGCGGGCCACTTGAAATTGGATCGCCAAAAAAAAAAAGAAAAATAAACAGCGGGACGAAAGACGGCAGCCGCCGTAAACACGATGGCAAACACAAACACACTCGCCCAGGGAGTTTTCACTTTTCTGACACTTGACTTCGACTTGGCCAAGTCCGAAGTGGCTTGACCCTGCCCCTGCCCCGTCCAGATCCCTTCCAGGCCACGATGATGTCACAGCGGCGGCAGTGGCAGCGGCCATAATAACTCATAAATGAAAAGTGAAAATCATGAGAGCATGGCCCTGCCTGCCTTCCTGCTCGCCGTAGAAAGTTGCGCAAATTCTTTGGCCCTGGGGTTTCGTTTCAGTTAAATATTTGTTGAATTGTCACGCTTCTTTACATCATCAGCATCTGGGGGCCGATTGTCATCGGATTCATCATCGCCATAGCCACAGCCATTGCCATCATCGTCATCATCGCTGGCAGCCGTCTTCACCTTCGTTCCAGCCGCATCCTGCGTACGTTTTTGAGGACAGACCTCGCTCGATTTGTTTTATTTTACATTTCTCTCGGTTGGGTGAAAAAAAAAACCCAAAGGCAAGTGAATTTTTATACCCTATGAGTCAAGAGTTGAGAGGGATTTATAAGGAAATATGCTTCTTAAGAGAAACGAGTTTTTTGATTTAACTATGATTTTACTTTAAATAAAATAACAATTTGTGGGGAAACATTTTATTTTTAATTTTCTTCAATTTAAAAAATTATTTATTACCATGTTTATCTGGACCTAATAGTGTTAGTAAGTTCAGAAGACATTATTTGATTTTTTAAACAAGCGAAAAACCAAGCAACAAAATTGATCAAGATATTAGGTCAGCTTTAAATAATTTAAAATAATTTAGTGTTCCTCTTAAAATTTTAAACCTTAAATCCATTTTAATATATAAGTTCTGCGTTCCTTTTCTTCTAAGTAAATTTCGTTCAAAGGGTATCTTACCTTCGGTGTTTTTTTAACCTTTAATTGTTAAAAGCATACTCTTATTTCTCCTTTATATCTATTGAATGGATGTCTCGGCATTTACGTGCAGTTAACGCCCCAGTCTCGAATTTAATTCCACAGCTCCGGGCGAGTTCAACTCGAGTTGCTGATGCCAAAGTATCTGAATCTCAATCTGGGTTTTGTATCTGCAGCTGAAGCTGAAGCGGTGGCTGTTCGCCTGCGGCAATTATGAAACGGCAGGAGGCAGACGGCGACTGGCGTTGACATTGATAAAATCGCTGGACGCGTGCTGCGCCCAGACGACAGATCAGCCAAAGATATGGACTATATAGTATATACCTATATATATGCACATACGGATGACAGAAGGTAAAAGAAAGAAGAAAATGGGGAAGTCTGGAGCCAGGGGCTCATAACCTTTTGCCAAGTGACTTTTGCTTTCATTGGAATGGGACTCGACTTCTTGGAAAAATGTATCTATTGACCGAATGCCTCTAAGTTGCCTGCATTTGCTTAGCATAAATTGTCCAGACTTCTAGGCTATATCGTTCGCTTGACATTCACTTTTCAGTGGGGAATCTAAAGTAATTTATGCGAGAGTTATCCCAGGGGTCAAAGACGCACACAGAAATCTAAAGTTGTAATCTGCTTAGGAAAGAATATATTGTTCAAGCTTAAAGTGTTTGTAAACAGTATGTGAAGGATCTAAAAAAGTCTCAATAAGATAAACATGAAAACATAAAAATAAAGAACTATTTTTTGTTTAAATAAATCACATTATGAATTGGGAAAAAGGCTAGTAACTAATATTTTGCCCTTAAACATTTATAGAAAAATTGTCAATTTAGCTTTACTTATTTTTCTATAATATAATCTCTTACTTGGCTTAATACTTACACATTTTCAATAAAATTCCTACTCAAAATGCCAAATATTCAAGCTAAACAAAAAGGTGTTATAAACTCAAGACCCATAAACCGATTTAACTTTAACTTAATGTATTTCTTAGCCATAGAAGAGCTCACTCAGCTGACTAAAGAAGACGAATTTCCCCCCTTTTTTTTTTTTGTTGGTTGTTTGGGCTTGAATTTTCGGGGTGGATGTTGTTGTTGGGCTGCCGCCTGGGAACCGGTAGCGACGTCATTTAAATAAACAATGTGCACTGGTTCAAATTTATGCGCATATCAAGCTGACAAGGTTATGAAAATGCTAACACAGCCTGCGACTGTCAGACAGACTGGATCCAGGCATTCCCTCCTCCATCCATCTCCCTGATCTGCTTGTTGGCTTGGATGAGTCCGTATCCGTGTCTCTCTGTACCTTTCCTCTTAGTCACAGTTTACCTACGATTCATGTCTGCCGTCTTCCAGTTGTGCATAATTCTCGAAGGCGGGGGCATAATTGAAATGTAAATTCTCGAGTAGAGTAGAGACGGCCCAGCTGAAATTAATATTTTGTTTGCCAACAAAATAAACTAGAAATGGCATAAGAACTTAAGGTGCCACATAACAAAAACAGGCAAAAGTGTGAAATGTGTGTCAGTTGGATGCCAGTTGGATGTGGGCCATCCAGGCGAAAAGTTTAACTTCCACAAGAAGTGGGAATAATATGGAATAAATTGTGTTATGAATAGGGAAGTTTTGCAAAGTTTTGGATAGAGTGCGACTAAAGATATTATTATTTTGTATATTTCAATTAACTTTTCTCCTTTATTTTTAATATAAACATAAGAGACTGCAAGGATGCAGAGACCTTGTTATGTGCAGAAACAAAATCCTACCCTATTTTCATATAATTTCAGCTCTTCCATTGTTCCCCGGCAGCAAACAACTTTATCACCAGCTGCATTCCCCCGACAGACAACCCCAACCCCATCGCCATCTACACACAAAGCAACTCATTTCCCTTAAGCATATGCAAAATACATATTTAACATATTTTTTGCGCTGGCATTTATATTTACTTTTTGCTCTCTGGTTTTTAGGTGGAAATACTACATCTTTATGGCGGCCATTTGGTTACACATTTGGTAACTGCCGACGACGAAGCTCTCTCAAAACGTGACTTTGCCTGCATTTTTGTGCCACTTGCGGGTGGATCTCACCCCGCTGAAAAGCCAGAAGCCACCCGCTACCCGCTGCCCGCCCGCTTGACCCCACCGAGCAGACACACTTGTGTAAGACCCACTTTGGCGGTTTCATAATCAACACATCCAAGTGCCGACGATGTCGACGGCGGCGGTGGCGGCGGCGGCGGTGGCGGCGGCGGCGGTGGCGGCGGCGGCGACGACGGCCATTTTGCGGCCGCCATCGGGAAAATGGCCAAGCTAAGTGCCACCCACCGCAGGAAAAACTCTTGGGAAAACCCTAGCTCCCCCCTCACGAGCGCCTTTATTCTCTTAGTCGGCCTGCATAAAATGCTGCTTATTAAATTTCGCTCAATTTTAATAAGCAACTTTTTTGTGCGCACATTCCCAAGAAACAAAGTGAAAAATGCTGCAATTATGAGTTTCCCTCCTCAGCCAGATACTTGAATAAAAAAAAACAGGAAGTGAAAGCTTAGGAAAACCACTTTGCAGAAATACCCTTTTATATTTTGGGTAATTTGTTAGCTTATTTTAAATTGGTTAAAGTAACTAAATATATTTATTATTGCGTAATGAATATATTTTAATATATCTATAACAATCCTAAAAGTGGTTTTGATTGGTAAATAAAAGTTTTTATTCCTTTTAGTCTGCTTCCAAAATCTTTGTTATATACTTGTAGAATTTTTTAAATATGAAATGTAGAACATTGCATATTATTTTCCTCTTGGATATAAAAACTTTTTAAAGATCTTAAATGAATTTATAATATACTCATCCTTGTAGGTGTAACACCCCATCTAACCCTAGTTAGAAAAGAAAGGGTATTATGAACCAAACACACACACACACACCGGACGAAAAAAAGCCAGCAATGGCAGCTGGCGGCTCGGACTGTGATGACTTTTAATGAATTTTTCACGCGCGCTTTTGCAAATGAAACTCATTTTGCAGCGGCACGTTCTTGTCGCCTTTTCCATCAGCTCTCTCGCATCTGGCGGGGGCATTTTAAGCAGATTTGCTCGCATGAAAGCGAAAACTAGCGAAACTAAAATGTTATTACGCATACGCTCTGTTGGCCGACGGATGGCCCTAAAATTTGGGTCAATTTTAGTTGCTGTTTTTTTCGCATGCTGCTGCTGGAGCTTCTCTGTAAAAAAAGGAATTCCAAGCACAAGTGTTTCTCACTCGCTACATCTTTTGGGGAGTCCTCTGTTTGGGCGACAGTTCAACGACTGCGAATTGTTTAAACAAAAGCTGAAGAAGCAGCCAGCTTTTCTCTAGTTTTTTGCAAGCGAAATGAAAGAAATGAGTTCACCTGCCCGTTTCGTTTATTTTAATTTGTAAGATATTGTTGTTATTGTTATCTCCCTGTTTTTTTTTTTTTGCTTTGTTGGCCAACAAATAAAACAGAAATGAGCTGGGTTTTGTGGCCTAATTAGTTTCACCTGTGTCAATGTGCAAACAAAGCCGCCAAAGCACATGGAATGTATGCCAGGAGCTTTTCTGCCGCTGCTGCCACTGATGATGATACAGAAGACAGACAACGGCAGACATATATGCAAATATATATGTAGTAAAAATATTAAAAAGGGCAGTAAGTGGACTGGGGGAGGTGAAAGCCAGACGAGACTGCAGCCAAAACAATGCCAACATTTAATGAAAATCCATCCAGAGCAAAAAGCTTCATTTCGCTATTTTTACACACCCGAAAAAAACCTGAAAATAAATAAGCAAACTGTGCCTGCTAATTAAAACTCCACAAAATTATAGACAGAAAAATAAAATCAGCAGGGTAAAAGCAAAGTAATTTAATATTTATAAGTGTACTTGGATTTGAAGTTAGAATCATGAGTGGGTGGGTTACAGATGAATCACTAACAAAGGCCGAGGCCAAGCCGCAAAAGTGAGTAGTTTGCTCTTTGCTGATAAACATAAAAACCCTTTCCCGAGCTATGACTGGTCTGTAAAACAAAGAAGATTACTTGGCTTGGTTGGATGATGCAATCGAAATGCATTTAATCTAATTATTAGTAATTCAAGGAGTGCTACAACATTTTTATGAATGTTCTAGGAGCACCAGAAAACAATAGAAACTAGTGAAGGGTGATCAATTTCTTAGAGGTATATAAAGATAATATAATATCTATACAATGAATAAAAATTTAATGAGACTCCAAAAGAGTAAATATTTCAAAGGAAACCCTCCTTTAAGGGTTTCCTTAATTCCCCCCAAAATAAATCCCAATTTTATTTCCGAATCAATCTAATTAATATTCCCCTTAATCCACCCCAAAAGTAAATCCCCATCTGAATCATCAGGCATATCCCATCAAAAACTAAGCGAATAATGTCTTTCGAATGCGAAGCACATAGCCGGGAACTACACACACTTAAAGCGGTTTCATTGTCACTTCCGAGAAGTGTTTACCACCAAGTCTGGCCTCATATAGATGGTGTTCTTGGTCACCTCCAGCCATAACTGACGGTTCCTGGAACCTATTGAGCTTAGAAGTAGCAAAAACAACACCAACAACAACAAGGGAAATAAAAGTTAAAGTCGCACACGTAAAACCAAATAAATTACGAGTCAAACAACACAAGAACCTGCAATCCCGCTCGACTCATAAATAAATAAATAAATATCTCAAGAAAATAGAAAAACAAAGAGCCAAGAAATACCCAAGAATACACGCGGCAAGGTAAAAAAATGTAAATTATTGAACGAATTAATTCAAAGTTCAAGTCACACGTTTTACGTGCGAAAAAGACAAACGCAAAAAGACGACAACAACAAAGAAGCGAAATAAACAAAATGAAGACAAAACGAAAGCAAGAGTTGTCTTTTCTGTGTGTGTGTGTGAGGGGAAGTGACGAGGACCAGACTAGAATAAATTTTTAATTTCAATTTCAGTATCAACAGCCCGCAGACATCGATGAGGGCCAGCATGAAAAAAAATCACTTTCTATGGGTCGCCAATAGAACTCAATCTGGTTCTGGTTTTTGGTATGATCGGCATTTGTGTGTGCACTGAAAGAAAATTTATTAAATATGCTAAATATACTTTTAATTTTTTAAAGTTTTTAAAGTGGAATAATGGGGGGAATATAAAAAAATGTATACAAATTTATGAAGCTTTAAGAATTTAATTTAAAAGATTTCCGATTTCTTAAATACAAAGAAGTCGTCTTTTCGATTAGGCTTAAGCTTAAATTCTTGTGCATAAAATTGTTTTAAAAATTTATTTCCACTAGGACTAGTTTTTATAATTTTATTTAAATTTTTCTCTCTTTTTTAACTAGCAAATTTCCTAGAGTGTACCATTTATGTGGCGGCAGGGCAACCCGCTAATTGCGTAGGCGCTGTCCCGCATGACCAACTAGATTTACTCTAGGCTAGACAGAGAGGGAAACCTGTAGCAGATAGAGATGGAAATAACCACAGAGAGAACGAAATAGAGGTGGATTATGAGGTGGGTCTGGTCTCGTCTGAGTTGTAGGTGAAGGTCACCGCTCTGTTGTTCTATTTGCTATTTGTTATGCTAATTTTACTTTGGTATTTTTGTAACTATGCCTTAACATTTAAACATTAATCATTCATACATTTCTTTATCGGTTCTGGCATTTCTTTTATATTTTTAACACAGCGAATTTGCATAATTGGAGCTATTCCCTTGGGCATTATTTTGTGTATTTGTTTAGTTTCAACACTTGAAACTCTCTCCAAAGACCAATTTAATTGTTGGCTGTGTCCAGGGACTTCTGTTAATCAAAGGCATTTTGATTTTCTGATTAAAAATGAAAGGGAATGTGTGTTTTTTAAGGACAAGTGAAATGAATTTTCTGATTAAGAATATTTTTTCTTTTGTTTTCTTACAAAATATGCTGGTATAACTTATTAAATATTTATAATCATTTGTATTTAATCAAGAATAATAAATTAAAATAATTCTAAGCCACAAAAGTAACACATGGATTTGTTTATTAATTCTATTCAAATAATTAAAAGTAAGTTTGCAATATATAATCTAATTTAATAAAATATTAAAATATTATTTAAAGACTACAACATTTAATTCATAATACTTTAAACCCGGAAGAAGTCTACAAGTTTGCTTTACTAATTCTCAATAAAAACAGGCCCAAGTATTTCACACATGGAATATCTCACCGTTTTGTAATCTTCTAAAAATTACGTATACGTCGCGTGGTGCGTGTCTTACAAAGAAGCTCACCAGCAAAGAGGAGAGGAGAAGAAAAAGATACAGATACACGAGAGAGCGAGAGAGAGAAACAGCGAAGAAGAAACGCCAACTGCAAATTGTATGGCATTAAGAGACATTGTTGCCATAGCTAAGTGCTTTTAATGTTTATTAATTATGCACTTAAATTTTGCTGGCCATTTAATTGTTTAATACTCATACACATATATACTATATATACACTAAGAGATACATTTGACCGGCCAGCTTCTGCGGTTTTCCCTGTTTTGTTTTTGTTTCTTTTTGTAATGACGCGACTAATGCGCATTTAATTTGACACATTTGACTTGGCTTTTCGACTTTTCGGCAACTCAACAAACCCGGGCTCGTGCCTAATGGGCCAGTCTTTTACAGCTCTTAGCCAAGCGGAATTATGTCAGCTAATTATTTAGTTAACATCGTTATGAGCCCCAGTCCGTCCCGTCCCACTCCACAAACAATTGTTAGCAATTTTTCTATTCATTGAGTGGAAATTGTTTTTGTAGCCAGTTTTGTTAGGTGCTGCCGGCTGCCATATAGCTCTGGCATATAATTTTCAAGACCCTGAGACCGGAGCCAAGGTCAAAGTATTTAGCATTAGTTAGATGGCTCAGTGGGGTCCGCAGATCTTTTTTGTGCACTTTTGGGAGTCACGAAGCGGCACGAGAGACGTCACCGCTGGCGGCAAAACAGAACTCTTCTTTTCAGTTCGCTTTCATTTCGAGATACACGAAAGCATACTGAGATATATATAGCACATAAAACTCGGCTCGCCCGAAGGCCATATAAATTATGATAATCATAAGAATTACTTGTGTCTCCCTCAGCCTCCCTTAAGAAAAATTCTCTTGCTTCTTAGCCTCATTTGCGTCTTTGCATGTTGTGTAATAAAGCTGGAAAAAAACGTACACAAAAAATAAATGAAAACGAAACAGGGGGGACAAACACACAATATGTACTATATGTGCGAAAATTTAGTAAAATTGAAATTGAATTGAAACAGTAGCTCGGCATACTTTACGATTTCTTTACGTGCCTTACTTTAAAGATTCTGCCTTCTGCGGTCTTCGATTTAATTCTGCAATGGATTTCTCAGTATATAAAGAAAAGTCCTCTTCTCTTCTCTGCCTTTTATTGGCTTTAAAATTGATGAATGTTCTTGTGGTTCCTTTGGCGAAGGGTCGCCTTTGCCCGAGCAAATCACTTGAGCAACGAGAATGCATTTTGATGGGCATTAAAGCCTTCAAATCGGCCTTATCGATAAGCTCTTTTGTGTTGCCAATGGAATTATTTATGGACTCTGGCAAGGAGCGAACGCTGAAAGATGTTTTCAATATCTGGGGGTGGCTTGGAACTTTAAAATATATGTATATGTGTATATGATTGGGCACATGTGGGTTACGAGCGCAATTCAAAGTTTGCTATAAAATAAATGAAGGAGAAATAAAATGGGAAACGAACAATTGCGGAAAAAATAAACAAATAAAAAATCTGTTTGAATAAACACTTTTTATGGCTGACACTTTCTGAATGTTTTATTAAATCAAAAGATATCTTTTAGCGAAAGAATGGAAAATAAAGGTTTTATTTAAAGTTTATTGCTTGGATGATAAAGTAATAAATAAATAAATAGTCTGTGATGCTAACATTTGAAATAAATATAAATATCAAAGATATATTAATATATTAATAGAGCAAACATGAAAATACAACAAATATTAATATTAATATTTAAAACAAACCATTTATTTTTGCAATCAAATTATATAAAAGAAAAATATTTCTTTTGAAATTCTACTGACGTTCTTGATTAGATAAATCAATTAATTTCATCTGCGTACCCAAATCAAATATTTATTGAAGTTAACTTTGATTTATTCCATCCAGAGTCGGGGCTTCTATCGCTTTTGTTCTCCGATTTCTTGGTATTCCTTACCTGGATCCCCCTACACCTTATGATTAATGGTCTCGATAAGCTCGGTTGATAAATATTTAATTATTTCATTTAACCAAAAAATCTCCGGCAAATTATTTATCTGCATGACATGACCAAACAATTTCAATTGTCACAATATTTATTTTATTTGCTCTGCTCCCTAGCCCCCTCGCCCATTGTTGTTGGCCAAATTTGTTGAAGCCATTCGATTGAAATCGCATTTCGTATCGATTTAAAATTCAATGCATTCTGCATCCGCCATCAGCCACGCCCACACCGCACTCGTGTGGCGGATGGATCGCAGGCCTGCCCCCAAAAATGGTTTTGCCAAATCGTTTTGGGGGTGATTTTCATGGATTTTTATATTCAGAAGCCATCGATGAACTGCAGCTTTTGTGTCATGTACAACATGCTGAAGTCACTGATGATGATGATGTTGGTGGTGGTGGAGATTGAGATGGGAATGGAGATGATGATGTTGTCGATGGCGATGACGGTGATTGCTTGTGTGAGACTTGTGCGCTTTAAATTTATTAAATTCATCAGCACTGACAGTTGACAAAACAAGTCGCCGCCTCACAAAACAGCAGCGACAAACAAATTGCTGCCCAAAAAAATGTGACAAAGTCTGATCTAAAATAAAATATGGCAATAAGAAGACACGACTTAAGAGTGAACATTGAATGATGAAGTGGGTTTTTGTCATTGGGGATACCCTATATGATTGGTGAGTGATGAAGTGATTGGGTGTTAGTTTTATTTGATATTTAATATTAAACATTTTAGGTAAAGAGAAAGCAAGGGATCATTTAAGCATACATTTTTCTGTTTGTAAGTTATAGAAGGTTTGCTTAAATTATAATATTAATATAAAAGCGAGTACAAATTTCAAAGGTTTAACGATAAGTTTTAAGAAAATTGTTACAAAAAAAACCTTTAAATAATTTTATATATTTAAATAAGAGACCATCAAATATAAATAGTTTTTAGTCTTCTTTTTTTCTTAAATATTCATCTCAAAAACATGTGTATTTACAAGGTATCCAAGGTTTTCTTACTTCTAAAAATGAACCATTCTTTAGTCTTGTTCCCGAAGCCGCTGCAGCCGTCCAATCATCGACCACACGTTTGGCATATGAAATGATTTGTGCCCATTGTTCAATTGTTGGACGTGTCGGCTCCTCGGGCTTTTGTGGTGAGTGCTGACTGTTACTGGGTTCCTGGCCTGTTCGGAATTGATTTGGTCGGCTTGGGGTCCCAGTATTCAGAGCTGCCTGCCGCCTGTCGCCCGCTGTCGATGGCGCGTATTGATAATTGAAATCAGGCATGAAATCGCTGCGGCCACTTGAATTATGGCGTTTGCCTGGCGCTTTTGTTCTCGCCACTCGGTCCCTGCGACCCCCAAAGACATCCGACACACAGTAGCGACTGCCAATTTGCATAACAATTTGAAATTCTCGGCCAGTAACGAGCAGAAGGATGGAGGATGCGCCCAACCCCCCACGAGTCCCCCTCCCTCTGATTGATTGCCACACGCTTTGGCGCTTTTGATTGTGAGCCAGTTCCCACTTTGGCCATATGGCTACTTTAAATTCCGACTTTTTTTTGGCCAGCAGCAATTAATCGGATTCCTTGGATAAAGAGTGGCCGCCGCCACCTCTTCTTTGTTGTTCGCCAAGGTCCAAAGGGAGCAGCCAAGGAAAAAATCCAACAAGATATATGTTTTTAATAACTTTGTGAGCACATTGTGTTGACTTTGACTTTACTTGCTTCGTACATGCCACGCCCATCATCGCTTTTTTTGGCTGCAGGCATGCAGCATGTATGCCTGCAGCCAAAAAAAAAAAAAAAAAACTTGACAGGCCGCAAAGTGAAGGAGCAGGGACCTTCGGTTCGGAGACAGTTGAAAAGAGCAGCCAGGGCACCAAGTTGCCAAAGTTCGCGTAAGATATGGTAGCAGAAAGAGCTAAAACATTGGGAAATACATTTATGGGATGCTCTTAAAATATAAAAATTAAAACATGTATATATTATATGAGCCTCCCAACTTTATTTTTAATTGAAGTATTTAGACATTTTTCTATATATTCACCTATAAATTATATCTAGAATCTGATCCTATATCAATCAAGACTTACTTTAGGTCGTACATACTCAAGCAAGGGTATTAATGAGGCCACTTAAAGCAGCCTTCGGGCCACCAGCGAAGACAGGGAGCTTGGACGAGGATGTGGATGCTTTGGAGACAGCAGCTGGCAAAGACAGTGACTGGGTTTTCTTTACGGCTGCCATGTGGGTGGTCGTCTCCCTTTCTGGGTAGCCCGCTTTCAGCTCCTGCAGTGGCATTTATTAGTTCTTGTGAAAATGTCTTACGCTTGAGCGCAGCAATTAGCGTTGCTATGGTAAAAGCAAGAACAGATGAGGACGGAACGGATATAAAAAGGGGAAAATATGAAGAAAATGGTGGCGAGTCTCATACATGAGACTCACATGTGTTGCCATGCTTATGTAAGGGATTTGTATATGTACTCAAAATGAAATAAAAGAAAATTTCCAAGTATTTAAGTAGCTTGGTAATAATCTAAGGAGTTTTATTATTAGTTAAATATAAATATCTGAGATACTTCTTCACGTGATAGGGCTGAGCAAAAACTGTCAATCGATGGCTAAACCATGACTTCTTGACACTTTTGACACTTTTGTGTGGGGTAAAAAGCAACTGCTTTGGGCCCCGATAACCCCTTGGCTGCCGCCTAGAAATCCCCCAGATACACACACTTACACACAAATGTGTATTTAAAATTCTATCTGCGGACCGTACAAGTGTCCGTGTTTGCATTGCCGCGCTCGTTTGTCGTCTATTTGCTTAGACATTGCGCTCGCATCGTATGGAATCGCATCGCATGGCCCGGCGTACATGGCGTATGCGTAACCTTGAGCTTTGTATTCCGATGATATTGCACAGGCTAGTGCTTGTGAGGCAGACCGACATCGGCATCGGCATCGATGATGATGATGATGATGTTGCTATTGCTGTTGAGCTAACGACACGCATATGACTGCAATATGCTTGAAAAAATATAACAATTATGGCTAGTTAAGAATTCGAACCCACTTTCCTTCCCCGAGATCCCCTTTCCAGCATTTCCCTCCATCTCTTTCTGTGGCCATGCGGTGCAATTAGTTACTTGAGTGCTGAGTACATAGCAAACTCGTAATCGATGAGAATGATTGTGGATTGCCACCGGCGGCGCGGAGTTCTTCGAGGTCTTTTTGGTCAGTAAGGCATGTAAAAGTATATTAATAAAATTAATAATGAAAATACAGGGCTTAGAAATATTATTTATAATTGATTTTGTCTATAAAAAGTTTTCTTCTTTGAATTTTAAATTATTTATAATACCGTGAATGGTATTTAAATATGTTAACTAAAATAGGAGGAAACTCTTTAAATTTTTCCACAAATTTTTAAACTTTTTATCCTCAGAAATATTAAAAAAATATATAAAAGAATTAAATATTTTATAATCATAGTTTCGCTAATATTTCTAGAGCATTCTTAACCGCTCTGAGTAGCATTTCAGTGCCAACGCTGCGTATGCGTAATCAAACATCCCATATTGCGCATACGCAATGCAATCCGTACGCAACCTTGTTCCGTACTTCCACACCGACTGATTATCTTCCGCTTGGAATAAGTACAAAGGAAATTGGCCACAGCGAGAAAGCTTCGGCTAGGAAAAAACATCAACAAGTGCAACCGGTCAGCTGCATTAATGCCAAGAATTTCTAATAGGAAATGCCGAACGGCACACACTGAAAACTGAAAATTGTTCCAGCAAATCTCTCAAGCAACAATAGCAACCACATGGAAGTCAACTAGCCATTAAAAAGGCGCGACATTGCAATAGAGAGAGAGAGGGAGAAAAGAGAGAGAGAGCTAAGTAGAAAAAAGTTTTGCTTACGTGACCACAGCAGCAGTGAAGATTTACACGTCTGACCTTGGAGGCGAAAATCTTGCTGCAATCTTCAATAATAAAATTAAATATAATTGCTGGAGGGAGACGCTAGAATAGAGCGCTGCCAGGCAGCAGCAGCAGCCCAACAACAGCAACAAATGCAAAAGCAAAACTGCCAATCAAATTGTCAGTCAAGTGGAAAAGAGCAAAAACTGCAACACGAGTGCGGTAGCGAAGAAATTTTCACAAAAACCCAAAGCCAAATGACGACGAGAAAGGAAGATAATTTCACACAAGACGAAGATCCGATACTCTGTCTCTCTTGCTGTCATAACTGAAAATAAGAACAAGATTCTATTAATATATAAAAAAGCCTTGAAATGTTATCTTTCTGCGAAGTTTAAGAGCATCTTTTGAGAATTCATCGGGCTTAAGATTTTTGTTACAAACTCCTTACAAGACCCACAATACCCATTACAAAAGACACAACTTCTCGCTCTTCCCCAAACCAGAAACAGAGAGAGAGGTAGAGAGATCGGGGAAGAAAACTAACACCCCTGCCATATACCAACTATATATATATATATATACATACTGTAGGGGATGTGTGCAAAACTTGGCAAAAACAAATAGTACAAAGACCTTGAAATGCTGCTGGGATTGGAGGCAGCCGAGGCAACAACAAAATGCTAAATCACCCTGGAATAACCGGCAACAACAACAGCAAAACCACAAACAACAATAACAACAACAACAACAAAATGCAACACGCAAACTTAGAACCGAAACGAGCGAAACAAATCGACAAGCGGATGGAAGAGCAACAACAATAGCAGCAGCCGCGCCGATGTTAAAAATAAAGAAATAAATAAACAAAATACTTGCAACTATTTCCAAAGAAGAAACTGGAAATTTGAAACAAAAATCAACGAATTAGGATGACCCTTTTTGGAATAATTTAAGGAAACATTTCTAAAGGGAAAATAATAAGAGGAGATAATAAGATCCCTTTAGAGGAATTAATTTATTATATAAAAATAAAAAAAAAATCTCTTTGTTAATTAATAAATTGTTAATATATAATTATTGTAGAATTATGTTTACCATAAGCTCAGCTTTAAAGTACTCTAATCATCCATAAAGGTAATCTATCTTCCTTAGAAAACCTTTTAAATACAAGAAGTAAAAGTAGATCCACTTTAAATGCTAATCAGGATTACTTACCTTCTTCTTAAATAAATAATATGAAAATTATTCCATATTAAAATTGCAGTATTTTCTATTTATTTTATCAAACCAATCAAAACCTGTCTGCTTGCTAAATAGGCTTAAGTTAGTCCCCCATCCCGTGGCATTATTTACCTAGCTGCACAGCTTCCTTACCTTTGATTAATCAACCATTACAGCCAATTGAATATTAATCATACGATTAAAAGCTTGTGCAAATTACTTAATTATTTGTTAGGGTATTTAAAGTTGACCTCAAACGATTTCCTAAAGATGCATTCTGCAGCAGAGGCGGCGGCTGGCGAGAGCAATTTGTAAAATGAGGGGATTGCAGATTGTGGAGCTGCCAGCTGCCAGGGAACGGAGAATCGGGGGGGATGCTGGGCGAGGCAAAGGCTTGTGGTTATGGGTTTGTACTTGGCACCAGCACATTTCATTATCATCTTCATTAGAAGAGCCAGAGCGCGAGGAGGGCAGCTAAGACGAGATAAGCTAAAGCGGATTCTCCATTACAATTCAGAAAAGCGCCGCTGCGGCGTCGTCGGCATCGCCGTCGTCATCGTCATCGTCTTATGGCGCAGTAAAGATTTATTTTCCATAGCAGCCGCCGCCGTCGTTGCCGCTTCTGGTGCGATGGATGCCTATAAACTGTACAGAGTCTGACCGTACAGTGGACACTGTTTAAAGAGAGAGCTAAGGAAGAGAACTAATATGGTTGATGTCACTTTTATAGAAATGTAGGTGCTTGTAGTGCATTTTGAATAGATTTGTAAAGTATGTTAGTCGCTTTAATAATTATTGGCTTAATATTAATTTAAACAACAATTTAAATCTAAGTCTAATTAAATTGTAAAATATTTTTTAAGGCTTATTTATTCATACCCTAAAACATTTTTAATAAAACATAAATTAAACCATTCCTGGAACCTCTTTGCTAGGCTTACAAGCCATCACTGTACCTATTTTCTGTTTTAGTTTTGCACTAAATTTTTCTTGCTGTTGTTGTGCGGAAATTTGTGCTGTACTTTTTTTATTGTTACTATTTTTTTCTTGTTGTTGCTCAGCACCGCCCATTTGACCGCAAGAGTGCGAAGGAGAGCGCAGCTCGAAGGCAACTAAATCATGTGACTTTTTGTCAGAAACGCTTTTTGCCGCTTCCCCAAATGGACTTCTAAAGTGGGTTTTTTTTATGCGAGAATTTTGGTTATTAAGCAAAGTTCAGAACAATGCAGTTTTCGCTGATTTGCGATGAGTTTAAGTCGCGCTTTATGGGAAAGGGGAATTTTTTTTCCTCATTCCAGCAACTGTCTGCCTTGTGGGGTTAAAGGGTGATGGGTGTTACAGGGGATAAGTGGTTATGGTGTGGTCCGTGCAATGGAAATCATCGAGCTGGGAATTACCTCAGCGAGAGCAGCATCACATCTATTGAAAGATTATAATTATTACCGATGAATTCTGGGAATTTGAAGCTAATAAGAGCTCTATTCCAAATTGGTTAATTATTCCGAGTTGTTATTAATGAGTTGAAACTTTTTGGATTGGCAGTATGGCAGTACTTTATTTGAATATGCAAGAATTTATATTAGTACAAGCTATTTGTTTAATTGAGGAATATCCGTTGTAATTATTTTATTCTTCACAAAGAAAATGGGAAAAGAGAAAATTTTTTAGTTTAAGAATTTATTTTATAACTACTTAACACAGCATTAAAACCCCTTAACTTCCTCAAATCATAGACCATAACTATAATTTCTTTAAATCATTTTAATGCCGTTTAATAAATCTAAAAATAGATAAAAATGTATCCTCAATTGTTCTTACAAATTCACCAAAATACCTAAATTTTACCAAATTAAATACATAAATAAAGCCTTAAAATCTGAGTAAGATTTAAGCAACAAAAGCCCACATGCCATCACATAAATCAACATGTATCATATGGCTGGTTATTTCCAATTAAATTAATGGCTCAGCCAATCAATGATATCAATGGAATTTCAAACTAATTGCTGCCAAAATTCGCTCAACTTGTATTTTGACATGGAATTTGGTTTATTAACTAACAACTTCGAGCTAATACAGAGGTCATGGCATAACAATTCAGTGCCCATTTTGCTCTAATGATATCTAATTAATTTCACAAATAGCCACGATTCAGGCTGGCTTCCTCCTCCTCTTACGCATCCTTCACCATATTCCTGGATGGATGGGACAATTGATGAGAGGAGACACACCAGGAGGCAGACGGAGAGAGTGAGCGGCGGCGTCTGGTTTCCATGGAAATGTAGGAAATATTGTGGCAAATGACTGATGGTGCCGTAATCGTTGCCATTAGCTACCCCCTGCCTCCGAATTGGAGGGGGAACGGACCTTATTGAATGAAATACTAAACTATAAGAGTGCTCGACCGGCTGACTGACTCCGTTGACTGAGTGACCGACCGGCCTTGGGCACTAGATTGGCCAAGTTTATGCTAAAAGCAGAATTTGCAATAAAATCCGAGCCAGAAATCAAGTTGACAAAAAGGTCGGACGACGGACTGTTACTGTTACTGTTGCTGGTGGTGGTGGTGGTGGTGGTGCTTCTCGGTCGGTTTCTTGAGCTTATTATGAATGCATATTTCAGGCTTAATCCCAAAGTGGCAAAACGAGAATGTTGCAGGGAGCATCGAGATCGTTGGCGGAACGACTTTTGGCCAACAGCCGCCATCCGAATGTGGCAACATTCACATCAAGTATCTTGTATCTGGTATCGCGGCGAATCGCTCTGGTTTTCGTTCCCCGCTTTTTGGACCGCTCTCAACTGGTTTAGCTTCTTCTTTTAATCGAGTTCATCATTGTTCATTATTGTCGCCATGGCTTTGCAAGTGTTTAATTTTATGCCGCCTGCCGTTGGACTTGGACTTTAGCTTGGTCTCGCAGCTCGCAGATCGAGCTGGAGTTGGAGTTGCCGCTTCTGCATCGAAGGTCAACAAGTGCCAAGGAGGAATTGGCCTGGCCAAAAACTGGAACTTTTTCGATTCCATATGCCTACGCCTTCGATGGAAATTTTAATAAGCAGCCGAAGGTCAACACCAAACAGGAGATCTGTCTCTGGCCAAGCCAAGTTAAGCCTGGCCTGGCCTGCGGTTTGGTCAGCAATTTTGCCTTTCATTTTCAGGCTTCTTGAAAGTCGGCTGCCAACGCAACTTCTGGCCACATCAAAAGCCCGAGAAACTTCCACAAGGAATTCTAATCGGAAAAGTTTCTTCGGCCAGCTGGGCCTGGGAAAATTGCCCGGTCGAGAGCCAACAATTTTCACAAGGTTGCCGATCCAATCCAACAACCCTCAATTTGCCACAACCGCACGATGACAATTGCATGTCACATTGCGTTGAGTATCCAAGCGATTTTTTCCCCCTCCCCGTCCACAAGCACAGTTGCACGCGAAAAGCGGAGAGCCACCTGAGAAGCCGATCAACTTTCCGGAGGGTGGACAGGTGGGCGTGACCCGGCCAGAGTTGACACACAAATTAGTGGCTTTCCAGCGGCCAGCCAGCCAGCCAGCCAGCCGGGCACTTCAAGTTCAAGAAGGAAAAAAAAAAAATTTTGGGTAATTTGCATCTGTTAAACATAGGAGAAGAGCAGTGAAAAAAAGTGAGAAACCATTACAGAGAAAGGAAATGTTACAATCAAAGGTGGAAGTTTAAAGTATACTGTTAATTGTAAACAAATTCACATGTAAATTATAAGCAAATTGAGATAGTTAAGTTTTGAAGGTTTAAAAATTGTATTTCTTAATTTTATTAAATGTAAATTATCTGCGATAGGAAGAACTTGAATTATAAAATTTTAAGGTAAACCATCTTCAGTTTTCCCGATTAAGCTTCTGAAGAGTACATAAAATACACTCTTTGCAAAGTAGACCCCGCTTATGCTGGTACCACAAAATGTACTTTATGTATTCTTCTATTCTTAAATATTCCATTTAGATTCCCAAAAAACAACTACAAACACATACAAAATTGTATTATCACCAACACCTGCTCCCATTTAACATATCCGCTCTTTGGCAGAGATTACACAAAAAGTATCTGGCAATGCAGTTGCCATTTCAAGTGCATACACAAATTACCAATGCAAACAGTGCACAGCAAATAGCACTTGGGGCTCTCGACTAGGCATATTGAGTCACCAAGTGCGGCCATCATGGCCAGCAGATACATTTGTATCTAGAGTGCGGCTACAGATAAACCAGGCACCGATATAGAGATATACAACGAATGCCCAAACACATGCAGATACATATCTCGAGCGGGCTCGAATTACACGAAAAATCGTGCAAATTGTATTTGCTCTTTTCGGGCACACAAATAGCGATACTCAATCACTAGTCTGTCATTTTCCAGACACAGATACTTACATTCGCAGAACGTGTTTAGCCATGATGGACAAGGGCAAGGGATTTTTCACACTTTTGCCGTTTGCATAATTGATTCGAACCAGCTAGATTGGAGGTCGCCACGAGTTTTTTCTCTCTTTTTTTTGCGGCACCAGCAGGTGTTGCCCGCCCCAAAAGAACTTTAATGAGATGCCACGCCATGCGAAGCGATTAAGTTAATTCTGGGGTAAACAGAAATAACCACGAAATCGGTCTAATTAGGCGAAATCAAACATAGGTTGAATCAGAAGTGGAGGATTAATAAGAGGGTCGATTTTTCTTTTGGATTGATTGTCAGTTGAGATTTTAATCATATGTTTTTGTAGATTGAACTTGTGGCTATTTACAGGCTGATTTGTTTTTATGAAATGGTGGGAAAATATATAGTAATATTGCACAGAATTAAAAGCCTAAGTAGGTCTTAAAGCCTGTCTAAACACTATAAACTGGAAATAAAAGTAATTACCTATAAGTAGAGTTAGTATATTTTTGAGGTTTTTATATATGCAAATATGCAATTTGTCTCGCAATTTATCTTTCTTCTAAACTCACTAAGTCACTTGGCTCATTAATATCTTCACAAATGGCCAGAGCAAGCGCATTTAAATGAATTGATGCAATATGCAAATGCAGAGACAAACAAATGATTGACATAAATTACGGAAAATGGCCGCCAGCACTGCGACGCTCTAACCATGAAGATCATTTAACATTGGCTTCTGCAAAAATCTTTTCCTTTGCAATTGAAATCATAAATTCTAGCAGCTTAATGACCAGAGTCAAAGTGGAGCCAAGCCAAGTGGAAAATTGACTAAGAGTTGAGGCTTTGTGTGTGTTTGTGTTTGCTTTGTTCGGTTTGGTTCGGTTTTGTAATTATATTTTGAACTTTGCCGCCAAGCGCTGCAAAACGTGCCTAATTGATATTCTTAATGGCCATGCACAAAGATAGACGACAATCCGCGACAGAGAGACTGAGCAATTCACACTTCATTTGAAAATTTGCATACATAAATGCCAATACAGATTGCCAATGATTGCGGGAGACAAAGTCGGAGACGGGGACAGAGGCTCTCTGGCCAAGTCAGAAGATTAACCAACTTGTAATCGAAGACAGCAAAGACTACACTAGAAAAAAGTTGGAATAATAAGAATAAAATTACAAGTAATTAATCAACAGCTGCACAATTCTGCGTTGATTTTTGAAGAGTGCACTTGAAGGGCTTAAAGCCAGCTTGGTCTTGGCTCTCACGTTCCCAATATTGCGTCCAATGCTGAGACTCCGCTTGTTCACTGGCCCGTTAAATGGGTCGAAGACAAAGCTGTGGCTGTTGACGACCACTGCTGCTGGTGTTTTGGCCAGCTGATGGTAAACGCCCCGCAGAAGAAGACCAAATAAAAGGCCAGAGCAAAAGCAGAAGCTGGCCAACGCGTTGACAATGACAACAATTGTAAGCGACAGAGCAAACATCCATTCAGGCGGGCCAACGGACCAACAACCGACAACCGACCAGCAGAGCAGCCATCCATCTAGCCATCAGACGTTGCCGCAATTTTAAATGACCAAATTCGTCTTGTGGTTTGTACTTGAGAGCCCCAAAACTGGTAAGCGAAATGCTATATCAAAAAAAATATATACTATAAGAGAGAACAACTCGGCAGCAGCAGCAGCTGTCAAATCGACCGAAATGAAAACGAAAACAAAATCGAAATCAAGTCGAACTTTTTTCTTGGATTCCCCTCCTCTGTACAAGCATAAAATGTTAAAATATGTAGCCATAAAATTGAATGCAATAAATGAAATGTACAAATGAATTAAATGATTGAATTGATGGCCAAAAAGCAGACAGGGAGATTAAGTAAGGGCGGGGAAAATTTCTGTTGAAATGCGTTTACTTTTGATGTGGCCTGACTAAATGATAATTTAAACATTTATTCCCCAAGATTTCGTGGAGTTCGTGCTGTGAGTGAATGTATAATAAGCTGTCAAATGCGACGAAGTGAAAACCGACCCAAAGTTATGGGAGATAATAAATTTAAAGACTCATTGGATAAGAGAAAATCGTTTATAAAATTATCCCTAATGTCAGTACCAAGAATTTAATTTATTTTAGATTTATTCCAAGTAATCATAGTTCACAGAGCCCTTTAATCTTAGTTTACATACTGGAAATGCAAGACCTTTGACGTTCGCAATTCTAAGAATGTTTTCAATATATTTGCAGTCATTTAAATTAGCAAGAGCATTTTTTTGCTTATTTATTCTGCAAAATTTTAAAGCCTGTGCAATTTATTTTGTTTTTGCTTTCATTAGAAATTTGATCATGCGATCATCATCATTCCATTGCCTGATCAATCTTCAATCAGCTTGGAAATTTGTCCCGTCGCCGCTTAGATGATTAGAAAGAGTTCAAAGGGTTAAGTTTTCAAGGTCTGTGCAGAGATAAGATGTTCTTCAGGTTCTTGTAATATTTTGTACACGTGTTTGCCTTTCAGAACATCCCAATAACATTTGTCTTTAATTTTGACATAATGCTCGACCAAAAGTTACCACACACAAATTTTGATTTACAACCTCAATTACTCAGCCACCGTTTTGGGCAGCCCCAAGAGAGCTGAACCGACACACCAGGCCACGCCATATAGCAGACTCCAGAGCCGAGCCGAAAAGAACTGAGAAGCCGAGAAGCACACACTCCATCCACAGCCATCGCCATCTTAGGGGCCATTTATGGACCTGCCAATGCCAAAAGACCGACGAAAAAGAGAAGAATTCTTGTGCTTGTCTTATTTATTTATTTATTTCGTGTATCGCCTAACTGCCGAAATAAACACGATCAAGGCTAACCGCGACATCGGCGACGACAACACGGGCTGGAAAATATATTTCGGCAACGCTTCAGCTTCAGCTTCAGATTTAGCTTCTTTTACTCGTTGTTGGTCCGAGTTGAAAACAAGTGCAGATACTTCTCTCTCGTCGAAGGTAAAACATATTTATTTATGCAAATTTCCCACTCGGCTGCCAAATGAAGAACATGTGGCAATGGCGCGGACTGCTCCGATGCTAATGATGTCGGCAAACGTGGAGCGGCAATGCAAATTCTGGTTTGTCCACAAGTTCTTGGCGGTCTTGTTGTTGCGTATACGCAGCGTTGGCCTGCTAGATAACGAGCTGTGGTTGGATTTAGCGGAGTATCGGCAGACAAGTGCCGGGAGCCATCAGCTTTATGGGTCACTTAAATAATTGATGCTCATTTGTCGCGCCAGCTTGATGGCTTAACTTAACTGCACTTATTATGGAAGTTATGGCACGGCGATTAAAGGTTGAAATGCGGAATTACGTAGCTCAGGCTCAGGGTTCATGGGAAGTGGTGTAAAAATAAAAGCTCATAGATAAGCTATTGGCAGTCTTAAAGTGCAATATTAATGTATATATGTATTTATTAATACATATCACTTTTATTTTACTGATTAACTTACAAAAATATTCTTTTAAATTCTCAACATACAAAAGCTGATTATTTTTTTGGGCGGAAACTTCATGTTGCCTGCTGCTGACACTCGCTGCCAAAGTTGTGTCATGTGAAATAATTGCAATTTGCAGTCAGCGGAGCTCATCATCATAATGGTGGCGCTGACGATGATGATGATGATGATGATGGTGTTCGTGTTCGTGGACGATGAGCTGCTGTGCCATGGGGCGTATACAGAATGTAGAATTCGTTTCAGCTTCAGCTCTGCGGCGATGATCTCACATGCACTCATTGCATGAAAGAGACCAAAGCGAGCAAATTATCTCTCTGTCTCTCCCTCTCCATCGAAAGCGAGAAAGAGAGGAAGGGGGAGAGAGAGAGAGTAAGAGCGGGAGAAGTAGCCTTTGTCACTTGGAGCTTTACAAGCCATTACATAACGTCGTAATGAAGCGTCAATCTGCGTCGCAGGTCCAGTGAAACAGGGACAGAGATAGAGGCAGAAGCAGAGAGGGAAGCAGTGTTGTGTGAACATTTCATGGTCACCCATACCACGAAATGCCCATCCAAGCCTCTGTGTGTGTGTGTGTGTGAAGTAAATATTCGCATTGTAGGGAAAAAAGCAAGAGAAAAGCAACAAGAAATTGCTCTTTTTTCCAAGTCGTTTAGACTTTAAGATGCCCGGAAGACACTTGCTTGTAAAATCAGGATAATGGTTTGTAAACTTCATTTACTTTTTATATCTACATAATTTGGGTATAAAAAAACATGCTTATTAAAAGGAAAATTCAGCTGAATACCAAGAATTTTATATCCCTTAATTTATGTGTGTATTTAAGACATACATTCCTTAGGTTTTGAAATTACTTACAATTTATTTCAAATTGAAAGAGAACTTTTGTATTAATTTTTTTTATGTGTATTATATTCATATTCTTATACCCTTCTCTGAAACCAGTATACCCTAGTTTCTCTACAACCGAGTAACTAAAAAAAGAGCTCAAAGCGAGTCAAACATTTTTCCAGTGCAATGTGAACTGTTCTCGCATAGTGGAAACTTTTTTCCATGGCATTAAATACATCCCAAACAGATGAGAACGGCAGAGATGAAGAGAGAGTGGTGGCGATGGTACCGCCGGGGGAGTGGTGGGCACGGGCACTCTTCCCAACCGAGAGAGAATTTTGCTGTGTAATAATGCAATTGGCTTTTAGCTCCCTTTTTTTTGCGCCCGGTCTCCATATCTAAACCCTTCGCTGTTGGGGGTTTGGCAGCCACTTTTTGTAGAGTTTCTGTTTCGAATTTCGCTTTTTTGCACCCTGTTGAGCTTGTGTTTATTTTATTTTCAACCAAGTTTAGCTCTTTCAGCTCGCTTTAAATGGAATTTTTAAACCTGTGAAGGAAAA
The DNA here is from genome assembly GCA_008042675.1 of Drosophila seguyi. Taxonomy (NCBI): domain Eukaryota; kingdom Metazoa; phylum Arthropoda; class Insecta; order Diptera; family Drosophilidae; genus Drosophila; species Drosophila seguyi. The sequence goes on from VNJU01008075.1 coordinate 50,864, forward strand.
ATGAAAATTATATGAGAGGAAAGATAAGGAAGATAAATAGAGCAAACTATACAAGGGATCCAAGCTGTTAAAGCACGTTAGGGTATTTTATTTTAAGAAAATAAAATGACAGTTCAAATGCACAATAAAAGTTTCTCCACTATTTTCTTGTCACAAGCCAATTTTACCTTTGGAAAATGTAAAAAGCCATGAGCCTGACTGGGCTATCTATCTATCTGTCATACATATGCAACAGATTTCCCAAAATAAACAAAGAAAATGCTCACAAATTGTTGGCCCAAAACTAGTGCCGAAAATATTCTCTATGTCCCTGTCATGACCCAAAAAAAAAAAAAAAAAAGTCGTTCGTTTATGCATTTGCCATTTAATATTTTCCCTCTTGACGATACGGACTTTTGGTTCCGTGATTCCATTGAATTGCATTTGCAGTGGCAATAGCTTTTAGTTGGAATCTAAACAAATCACACGGTGCCATGGTGCGTATGAGTAATGTGAGACCTATGCTGGTATACATTTCTTCAGAACATTTAGCTGGAAAACAAGCACCGGCTGAGTCATCCCACCTGGCTGGGCCATAGAATCTGCGCAGCTTCCAATTACCTACGGAAAATGAAATCACAAAACAAAAACCAAGGATTAGTCACTGCGAATTTCGTTCTAGGGCTGGGCCTGCCAACGTCGTATACGTAATATGCAGTTCAGTGCAGCTCGTGAGAAGCATTCGCTGACTTGGATTTTACAACTTATAATTACAGATGGCTGACTTGGCCCTTGGGCTGCACCCCTCCGCCGGCTAACCCATTCGATGGCTTGATTTATTTAGCGTTTTTATTAGTGCATCGGCGAGTTAGACCCGTTTCTGGTTGGCAGCAATTGCAACCTTGAACTTGATATTAGATACGAGCCGCGGCGCGTGAGTGAGATTGCGAGAGGAACATTTGTCGGCGGGGCTCTCACAACCGGTTTTCGCATCATTCCACTGGCCCCAAGGGCAATGGAATCTCTGGCACATCATTTCCATCTTACCGCCCAGTCATCAAAATTTAATTTAAAGATACTTTTGCCAGTCTATATGGCCCGACTTATCTCTCCCTTTTTCGCCTACACACATGTACACATATTTTTTTTTTTTTTTTTGGGTTGACTCATATCAGGAAAAAGAATGGCAAATATTTGCTAGTTATGTGCGTTTAGCCAAGGCAAACATTCCACCGCCGCCGTCACCCCCACCATCTAATGCCCGCCCACTCATCCTGTTTGTGTGTGCAAATATGTAAATCAATGTGGGTCACCCCTAATGGCAAGGGCCCCAAAAAGGCAGGGAAAGGAAGCGAAAGGCAACAGCCAGTCGCCCCCTGTCAAGTGGTTGGCAGGCTACATAAATTGTGTGACATCCAAGGAGGCGATCAGCCACCTTCCCCGAAAACCACCCGTCTCCCACCCACTCGGGTGGGTATGGCCTCTAGGGAGTCTCGTCATATGGAAAATAATTTTACGGGCCACGCATTGCCATGTCAACGTAAAGTTTAAGGAAAATAATTGCACATTAAAATGCATTAAACGGACAGCAGCCGAAGCCAAGTATATGCGAATATGTTGAATATATATCCTAAGGTATTTTATCTCAAGTGTAGATACTCTCTGATGGGTTATTTGTGGTTTAAATCAGGTTGGGAAGTAGCATCAGTCTTGGGAAATGGTATTTTTTGAAGCTAAAGTAAGCTTAAATTAGGAATATATATGATAAAAACAGCAGGAAACACATTTTATATAATATAAGCCATTGGACTTGTAGTTTTTCCCGAATATAAAATTTTCAAAATATTTTAAAATATATTTACAAACTATTTTATATCTATCATAATTACTTTAAGAGTATTACTAAACTCAAACCCAATAATCTACATCTCCCTTCTATAAAGAGTATTTTCGCCATAAAAATAAACTTACATTAACTGGGAAACTTATAGGAATGATCTATGTATGTATATATGTGCATATGACCACCGAGACGGCCTACAATAAATTTCATCAAAATTACGTTTCCATGCCGTTGGCGTGCAATTTTCATTTAATTGAGGCTTATTGCGGTCTTTCGGGTGGGTGGTTTTTCGCCCGCCTGTTGGCTTGGCCAGCTCCCCAGCTGCTCAACGTGACTGGGTGTCCATCTGTCCGATGGACGGGGAACTCTTGCCTTGTCCGGTCGTTGGCGCAACAGATGCGCCCGCATTTCAAAGAACAATACAAAAATTAATCATTAAAGACTTTGACGATGAGAGTATAATGATGACTACGCGACGACGTTGACATCGAGAGCTAGCATAAAGAACGCTCTCCTCGTACGTAGTATAGACACGGCTTGTAGCTGTCGGAGAAGGCTTTTTCTGGAAGTGGCGGCATTGTTTATTAACTTGAACGCCACTTTACTGTTTGATATATAACATTGAGCGTTCTATAATTAAGCAAAAATCCCTCACAATGCTGCAGATTGAGAGATGATGACAGGAGGCGTCAGAGGGCTGGCACACAGCGCATTGCCACCGTAAAAATCCATTCAATGTCACACGTTTTTGATGGAAAATGCAACCCACAACGATTCCACATTTATTTTCACTTAGAAAATATATATATATTTTACAGATGCCCACGTACAAAGTACATTTCCCCTTTATTTGTGATTGATTTCCGCATTGCATTTTCTTTGTGACAACTTGTGGCTGGCTGGCTGGGCAGGTTGAGTGAACCCAAAAGGTCGGCTTCAATATCGAGGAAATGCTCGTGAACTTTGACAACACAAAACTACTTGTGACACACATATCATCAATCCAAGCGCACCACCAAACGTAAATAAAAATAAACAAATTCCGTGACAATGACCTTCTATCTGAGGCAGATAAATAGAGCTCCCAATAGATGAGCAAACATTTTCAGCAAACCCGACGCCACCAAATGTTCAAAAATCCACATAAACAGAGAGAGAGCGCGCGGAGAGAGTGTCTAGAGAATCTAGAATAAATAAAATATATATGCATATAAGCGTGTAAACAAATATATGCCTAGAACATTTTGTATGAACGATAATGAAATAAAAACAAGTTCACTGCTCGGAAGTATCAAAACAGACGCCGTGGGGGCGGAGGCAACTCGCTCGGAGACAGCGTCACACAAATCCAAATCGAAATAGAAATAGCTGGCGAAATAGAAACAAAACAATAATAATTAAATACTACAGCGAAAACGACAACAATTTCCATACGTCATCGTTTCATTTGGGGGCAAAGTGGGCTGGCTAGGCGAAAATGATTAATTTAACATTTCGCAGGCAATTCTCGAGGTGAAAGTGAATTGGCACAAAAGGATGGAAGATTCTGTCAAACCAAATTCCGTAAATATTCATTGGGAAATGTCATGAATAAATAATTAAAAATTCATTGATTATTATAGTAATAAATAAAATAAGTAAAAATAAGGTCAGGAAAACTATATAAATGTGAATAAGTTAACCTGTAAAAATCTAGGATATGTTAGAAATAACAGAGGCAAAATCGAAGTAATCTTTTGGTTAAACCATTTAGAATTAAAATTCGTTTATAGAATTCTTTACATTTATAAATTTTAAACCAAAAGTGAACTTAACAGTATGAGATTTCTTGCAAAGTTAATTTAAACCAGCCCCTGGCTGCACTTACAGGTCCTAAATTAATTTGATTCACTTGAGTTTCATTTTCGGGGTCTGCTTTTTGTTTGCTTTTGATTTGGCTGGCCATTTCCGAAAACTGGCCTGGCGGAGTTGCCGAAAAAGTGCGAGCTTCAGAGCTCGAGATACATTTTATGGACATCATCGTTAAAGTAATCAGCAGTAACAGCAAGAATCATCAGAGGCGGCAGACGGCGGCAGCGCAAGGCACATTAAGCCAAACCAAAAAATACATGCATACCTCTACACATATATTTAAAAAAAAGCTGGCGCAGTCAGCGAAATAAAGTTAAAAGACTTTAACCAAATTCAAGGTCAACTTCGTTTCAATAAATTGCAAACGGAATGGTAAAGCCAGAGCTGTGGGCAGATCGCAGCCGCACTCGGGCAAATGACAGGAGGGGACTCGGCCGAAGGAGATCTGCGACTTTTGACTGCATGACGCAAATGAGGCAAAAGCCAAAAAACCAACAACAGCAACAGAATCATCAGCCGCTTACCTGTAACAGAATCACTCTCACCTAAACAAAAAAAAAGGAAAATAAGAAAGAAAAAACAGCCGCCATCCCGATCTCTGGCTGCGATTTTTCAAGCGAATTTTTTTTTAGCGTGTTAATAAAGACTGTCGAAAATTTAAAGAATGGCTTTGATAAAGCACAAAAGCAATAACATTAATGAAGCAAATACAAGAACAACTGGTATAATAAATGCGCGCTCTAAACAGCGATATATAATATAATAAAAAGTGCAATTTTATTTTATTTACCCACAACACAAAGGTTTATACATGCTCGTTTCGGATTTGTCGCAATCAATTCGCCAAATCGAAAAGGAGAACATTAACCAGAAGAAGTATTGGGTTTAAGATGACGCATACTGGTAAGCTGGAAATCATCATAAGATTTCCAAGTCATATATCACGGAGACTTTATCAAACTATTGAAAAAATACAACAAAATAAATACAAACCAGATCAATTCGCTTACTTCCTGAATACCTAAAAATCCCTCAATTTATGTCGATCCAAAATAAAATTAGGTGACAGTTGAAATTGTTATTAAATGACAAACAAATCCCTTGATAAATACAATTAAACTATTTTATACCTCAACGAAACCAAAAGCATTTAACGCTAAATGTTCTCCCTTCACAATTTAACCCTTTAAAAAGAAACCGCAAAATATATAAATATTTCCAGCATTTATTTAGCTCTGCGCTTAATTTGTTTATTTTACCTGTTAACCAATTTATTTCTGATAAATTGTTTATATGTCGTTGGCAGAAACCCACACACACACCACACACACTCACTCACAAGTCGGGATCTGGTATCCGTTTCTGCTGCGGCTTTTGTTTACACATTTTAAATGAGCTTCATGTATTTTAGGTTCAGTCAACTTTGCACCGCAGCCAAAACAGCCAACAGCAGCCACAACCACAACAATTGATTAATTAATGAATTATTTATTGAACATGCAGCAATCAAAGATGTGTTTTTCCACATTTTACGCTTCGGCATTAGTCAAGGATTGCTTGGGGAAAATAATGTAAGAACTAAGTTTAATTTTGATTGAATAAAATGTAGGAAATTATTTAAACAAGTTTAATGATTACATTCTTTTTATCAGTGAATAAAAATGTTGAAGAACTTCAATGGAAATGGAATGAAACTTTAATGGATTATTTTATACACGTTCTAAAATTTCTAAAGAGCTTCTCAGAGAATTAAAAAAAAATAACCGAAGTGATTAAAAACATAACCAACTTCAAAGCCACTTCATTTTATTTAAAAAAGTTATAATTAATATATTTTTAACAATGAAAAGCCAAAATTTTAATGTATAAATACCTACTATACATTTTTAATTTTATAACCTTAATGTAAAGGTATTTATTTACAGATAAATTCTAGTAATCTTTTTATTTATATTCTTTATCATCACAAAATTAAAAATCTGTCGTAAAGTGTCTATTAAAATAACTACAAAAAATCCCCAGAGATTGCAACTAACAGCATAGAAAAGTGTATTCATCCCATACTCATATTTAGACACAACAACACACATATATTTGCTTAGCTGTGGAAAATATAAACATTTGCACTTCGCCCACTTGCTAGAACCGAAACAAGATAGAACAGAAATAAGCCGGGGAAGGGGAGAGGGGATGGGGATGGGAAGGGCTGGATGGTTTATCGCAGCAGCAGCAGCAGCAGCCCGAGCAGCTCCTCCACAGTGCACTCGTCGAATGCCCTTCACGACAGCAGCAGGCACCACCCCAGTGACGAGCCGCCCCTCTCCTTCGTCACACTTTTCGCTTGAACTGTGCCAATGGCCTTGAAATTGTTTTGCGCCTCAGTTGTCGCTGCAGCCGGCAAACGAGATTAGTGGAATTATTGCACCCGCTTAGATCTTAGAGCGTCCATAAGGAAATGCACATACATATGGCATATACTTTACATAATTCTTGATTTGTTTTTTGCGTCAAGTATTTTTGTGTGCACAGTGCGTATGATTAATGCATGTTCGTACTTATGTGCAGGAAATATTTTAGATGGAAAACTTAGCAGAACTATAAGAATATGCAAGGAAACTCTCTTCTTTGTTACATATTAAGAAAATAACTTATCTTATTTATATACTTTTCTGCTTCCAGAAACTTCCTTGTAATTCATATCATAAATTCCTTGAAAAGAAAAAGAGTTAAGGAACAAAGAAGCACTCATTTCGCATCGAAATGAAATATGAAAAACAAGATAGAAATATATGCCATAAATACAATAAATACTAGATCAAGCCTAATATATTTACAAATATTATCTACTCCCAATATATGTTATATATATATGAATCTTAGTTCTTCTCTACACTTTTCTTATAGTCTCTGCCTTAAAGATTCTTCACTTCCAACTCAACTTTTTATCCCCTAACCTCTTGAAGCAGGAAATGCTCGCTATTCGATTCTTTCAATTATTTCCTCTTCGGCTGCTCTGTGTGGTTTTCCATTGTCAGCTGTGAACTTTTTTTCATAGTTGTGGGACAGGAAAAAGATTGCGCTACAAGGTCAGCCTAAGTAAACCGCATTATGTATTTTTTCTGCTTTTTTTGTAGCCATTAATTTACAACTGAGATGATGCGCAGAGATGCTGGCTAACGATAATTATATTTTCTAGGTTTTCTTAGACAAATGAATAGTAAAGTACAGGGAAAATTGTGCAGGGAAAATAGGTAAACATATATATAAATATATATAATATTTATATATATATATAAATTTAAATGTAAGTAATAAGTACACAAGAATATATTTCCTTTCTTTATTTTCTTTCTAAACAATTCAGAAAATGTTGTAGATTATTTAAGAGTACCTTACATATTATTTTTTAATACTTGATATATTTTAAGAGTCTTGCGACAAGTCCACCCCTGGCTCATTGACTTTACTAAACCGCTGACTCCACCGTCTGGCCATAAAAAAAACCCCACACACTTCCAAAGTGCAGCAGCAGCAGCTGAAACAAGACTTTAGGACCGAGCAAGTGTTAATTTGTGGCCACATCAACCGAGCTCTCGTTGAACCCGGCAACCCTGAAAAACCCTCAAGTACTGCCCTCCGGCAAGTGCAACACAAAAATAAAGCGGCAAAAATTAAGAGATTAATGCGAGACAAGCGAATGCAAAATGCGAACCATAAACAAGTCGAGAGGACAGGACAGGACAGGACAGGGAATGTGATAATAAAAATAAGAAATTAAGAGATTAATTCGGGAATCGAATATACAGATACTCTTGGATATGAAAGGGACTACTCTTATAGCTCTACTAATATTATATTTATTTTAATGGGAACTATTAATATTTCGCAGATTGTTACTCTAATTATATATATATATCACATATAATAATTTATTTATTATTTAACAAGCAATAAAAGACCGGAGGAAATTTGAGTTTAAGCTTAAATCAAATAAGAGTACACATGAAACCCGAGCCTTAAAATTAAATCTTAAACTGACATTATCTAAATGCTTTCCTCTCAGTTGTTCTGGCCAGAGTCTTGGGGCAATTAGGCCTGCAATAACTTAGCAAAACAAAACTTGAACTTCAGCCTGTTGGCACCTTGAGCCTGCTTGCCTGCCTGATGTGTGTGCGAGTGTGTGATATCTGGTAATTGCCAGCATCAATTGCATTACTCATGCGCCGCGTTGTCGTTGTGGCTGACGAGTGCCGAGTGCCCAGTGCCGAGTGCGGTTAGCCTTAGGCCAGAGATCGAGAAAAACTAATGCCTGGCGTGTGACATTGTAAGAAAATGCAGTTGCACTTGATGCTGCCAACTAAAGATGCGAGTAGACGCGAGATGAGATGACATGAGAGGAAAACGTTTAGCTGGCATCAAACGCTTTTTTTTGCTTTTTATATTCTGTGTGCTTGCTGCCTTTGTCGAGTGTAAGATTTCCAGTTCACCGTGAAGCGGGACGCAGCTGGCTCAGAGTTTCAGGGTCGCGGTTTTGAACCATTTTTGCCGAGAAGAGCTGGAAGGCGAGAGAGAGGGAGAAAACCCGTTTGGTGACCGCCACACTTTTGGCCAGACAGATGACGGCCAGCAACCTTGACCCGGTTCTACTTCTCGCCGCTCCTAGCCTCCATTTCGAGCTTAAGCTGCGCTCTATTGCTGCCATTTGGCTGAACTTTCGGACAGAGTCAGAACCTAATTAGCATTTCCGCACGTCCACGTTCGTCAGTCTGTCAGCCAGAGCGGGATTTTGCTCACGATGACGGGCTGTTGGTCCTCGGGGAAACCTAATTAAAAGTGCTCCTTGAACTTAGCCTGCTACGGGGATTAATGCCTCTGGCAGGCTGCCGTCTTCCAGTTAACACTTTAAGTCCTACCCCATCAGCAAGTCAACGAGTTGGCCGAGCGGGAGAAGTTGGTTTTCCCATCAAGATGCAAAAGTTTTCAATTAGACAATTTTCTCATTTACATTTCAAATAGATTTGTTTCGCCACTTGCACCCGTTTTGCCCTATCTTAATTGGTTTCTATGACAGAGTTTTCGGCCAGGGAATGGATTTTGTTGATACAGAGTTGAGGGGGCATTAAATCAATGGACTGGTTAAATATATTACAGTTGAGCTCTGGAATTGTAATTAGTTTGCATTGATTGTAATAAGTTTGTGTGTGAGGTAAGACTAATGCCAGAAAACCAAGAAAATACTTAAATAGTTTTCAGAAAGCTTTAAAATATTTAAAATATTATATATCGAAATTCCTGCTATCCCTTTAAAATTCTTCACAAGACAACACACCATCCACCCGCTACCATTACCTTTCCCACCACCATTTTGCCCGTTTAAGGGTTGCACAACCAACTGTTGGCCGTATCCTGGTTAACGTTGCCAGGACACTTGACAGACAACAAACAATGCGGTCACCATGGAAATCCCTCACCAGAGACCATAACAAAAGCGCTTCGAGAGGAATTTTTCATTTAGTGACGAAGTTCAGAGAGAGAGAAAATGTTGCATCAGGGAATTATCCTGCGTGAGGGACATGTAACCAGGACAATATACAATCTGGTAAGCCATGGCATAATCTTAAATTAAACACACGTAATGAAGGGGCGGAATTCCGCAGATCAAAGACAAACGCTACGAGGACGTTATCGAGTGCATCACCAGCTTCGGCGAGGCGGCCAACACGAGAGCCGGCCTGTCCACGCTGGGACACTGCTACTACCACGCCCAGAAGTACGAGGAGGCGGCCACCTGCTACGAGCAGCTCTGCCAGCTGGCCCCGAAGGAGGCCAAGTACAGGTGGGTTAAAAAATCTCCCTACATTTTTTTTTGTTTAGCCTTAAAAACATCCCTTACAGGTTCTACTATGCCCAATCGCTCTATCAGGCCGGCATCTTCGCTGAAGCACTGCGGGTGCTGAAGCAAATCGGAGACCAGGAGGACGAGCTGCGGGAGCAGTGCCTGCAGCTGCAGAGTGCTATTCTCTACTCCAGCGAGGACTTTGCCGGGGCCCAGAGCCTGCTCAACCAGCGAGCCGGCGGCACGGCGGACACCCTCAACGATGAGGGATGCCTAATGTTTCAGGCGGACCAGCACGAGGCAGCGGTGCAGCGGTTCCAGGCCGCCCTCCAAGTCGGCGGCTTTAATCCCCTGGTGGCCTACAACGTGGCCCTGGCCCACTTCCAGCGGAAGCAGCGAGCCCAGGCGCTGGACTACACCTCGGAGATTGTGGAGCGGGGAATGCGGAATCATCCGGAGCTGGGCATTGGCGCCCAGGTGGACACCGACGGCAGTGCCCGGAGCGTGGGCAATCCCATCACCATGGCCGTGTCGGGCATTACTCAGGCCCTGAATCTAAAGGCAGCCATCGAGTTTCAGGACGGCAACGAGGAGGCGGCCAGGGATGCGCTCTTGGATCTACCGCCGCGAGCTGAAAGCGAACTGGATCCGGTCACGTTGCATAATATGGCGCTAACCGATGTTCAGGGTCCGGTGGCGGGTCTGCGGAAGCTCGCCTTCCTGCTGCAGCTGGGTGCTCCCTCCTGTCCCAAGGAGACTTTTGCCAACATCCTGCTGATCTGCTGCCGCCACGAACTGTACGAGACTGCGGCCGATATCCTGGCAGAGCACACGGACCTCACCTACAAGTACCTCTCGCAGTATCTGTACGAGCTTCTGGATGCCCTTATTACCGCACAGACCAGCGCCGAGCTGGCCGAGAAGAAGCTAGGCACCCTGGCTTCCAGCCTGGCCGGCAAGCTGCGCAGTCTGGCCGCCAAGGTGCAGGAGGTGAGGGCCACCAACGAACAGCAGGCACTCAGGGATGCCCTCAAGGACTACGAACAGGCACTGGAACTGTGAGTATTCTCGAGAAGCACATTCAAGTTTCGTGTTCACAAATCACCCGCTTTAAAGGTATCTGCCCGTGGTGATGGCTCGAGCCTGGATCTCCTGGCGTGATGACGACTTTGTGGGAGCCGAAAGGGAGTTCCATTCGAGCGCCGAATTCTGTTCAGAGAATTCCATTTGGCGACTGAACGCAGGACATGTGCTGTTCATGCAGGGCGACAAATACAATGAGGCGGCAGCCTTCTACGAGCCCATTGTGCGCCAGCACTCGGACGATGTAAGATAATGGCCAACAAAGCATTCCCACAGATATTTCCAATCGGAATACCTCGGGTTTTTAGGGAGTACATGGACTTGGGACTAAATGAATCGGTAATAGGTTCATTATCGCCTTGATTATGAATTTAAAATACTTGGAAAACTAGTTATGGAGTTTGAAATTATTTTAGTTACTTGTCCCTTCACAAAGTAAACAAATTTACATTCAATAATTTGAAAATTCAAGTTAAATCTAAAGTTAAATACGTTATCAATGATAATTACCAATTTCCCCCAAGTCTCCATTGAAAACCGGGTATTCCATTGTCCATGCAACTCACCTAAAGCCTTCCCTCTATTTTCCAATTATAATCCCCAAACCTTTTTCCCATTTTCCCCACCAGATCATGTCCGTATCGGCTGCTGTGCTGGCCAACCTGTGCGTGTCCTACATCATGACATTCCAGAACGAGGAGGCCGAGGAGCTGATGCGCAAGGTGGAGAAGGCCGAGGAGCTGAAGGGCAACCTGGGCAAGCAGTATCACCACTTGTGCATAGTCAATTTGGTGGTGGGCACTCTCTACTGCGCCAAGTCCAACTACGAGTTCGGTCTGTCCCGCATCGCTCATGCCCTCGAGGGCGGCTCGGGGAACAGGCTGTATGCGGATACCTGGCTGCACGTGAAGCGCTGCATCCTGGGCCTGCTCACCGGCATGGCCAAGCAGAACATAATCCTGCCGTATGCCACCGTTCAGGAGGTGCTCAACTTTCTGCGCTTCTGCGAGGCCTACGGGCTCTTCACGCCAGCCAATATTTTTGCTGCCACCGAGCAGGTGCCAGAGGAGCCTTTGACCATTGGCCTGGAAGCCAGGAAGCTGCGATTGCTCATGCTCAAGCTAAGTGAATATGAGCACTTTTAGGGTCAAACTCATTATTTGAATAGTTTACCAAGAATCTGTATTAAACATAAACAATAAAGGTCATATTCTTGTAAAATTTTAAGTTAAAAATTGTTCAAAAAGAACTGAAATTATATTGAATGAATAAGCACTGCGCAATATTTGATGTAAATTCAATTCTTCTTGACTATATTTCACCTTCATCAAGTGAAAAACATCTATTATTTATGGCAAAATGTGTGATAAAACAAAAGCCGCGCCCTTCTGGGGAGTAACAGAAAAATCAAGCTAGGAAAATCACCCTTGGGATCAACTTGTCTTGGCTCTGTGACAGCTGCGGATTCGTCGCAGGACCTTCTACAGGCCTAGACAGTGGCAGAATAGGCAAAATACGGCGGGTAATAAATATAAATTACGAGTGGAAGAGCAGATATCTGTCATAAATCACATTAATGGCAGATTTTCATCAGGTTGGCGCAACCAGGAAGTGGATTGTATGCCAATCTATTGACAAAGAACCTGGAGCAGCACCAACACGTGCTAACCCGGCTGAACTGCCTGCCCATTTATCCAGTTTTTTTTTTAGTCCCACCGACTCCCAGAGAAGCGTTCTGCTCGGCGGGCACGTGAGCACTCACGCGTTCGATTTGACAACGTGTTTATGTCGCAGCTCAATTCCGCATTGACAGCCCCATCAACATCATAAGCATCATCGCCTTCATCATCATCACCTTCGGCATCGTCATCGTCATTGTCATTGTCATCAATGGGGCAGCAAAATAGAACAAAAATTACTGAGACAAAGGAGAGCTAGACTATGAGATACCCGGCAAGGATCTGTAGAAAAATGTTTGACGTAGTTTAAAGTGTAAACTTTGTATTAATACAACCCATAGATTTACTCCTTTGAAATATTTTTAATCAATATATCCACAGAAAATAATTATAAAAATATTTTCCTTTAAAAATATTTTAAATAAAAAGAAATTTCAGATGTTTGATAGATCTCAGCACACTTTCATCAGGTATAAGTTTAAAATAAGCTACACATACATTTTGCAAGCATTCTTATGCAAAAGCTCTTCCCACAAATACTCTCTTTTCCTGGTGTAATCTTACCAAATACCCTTTCTGGACTTCATGAGGTGAAAGAAATGGCGACAACAAAAAAGCGCCTAACAAGCACTTTAAGCTGCTGCTGGCTCCACACCTCCACATCCTCCTCTCAGGACCCATACCCATCATCATCAGCATTGATGTTGTCATTATACTCATCGACATCCTCCTTGTCATTACGCGACGCATACGAGAGAAGAAGAAAGAAAGAAGAGCTGAGGAGGAAAATATACAACATGAAAACACTTGTCATTAACACAAACAGACAGAAGCACTCTGCCCGCACACAAACACGAGAAAAACTCGTATTTTCACAGGCATTGGGGTTGAAGGATGGCGCCTGCAACGGGCTCCAAACTGAGATAGTTGTAGCACCTTTTTTGCTCTCAAATTTGTTTATACTCTATCTGTGAAGGTAGCACTAAGATGGTATAGTTTTTGAAAGGAATATTCCAAGGAAAAGTTGTAAGTATTTTCTAATTAATTTCCTTGTCATAAAACCATTTTATTTTGAGTGCTTTGTAGAGTTTTTAATACCTATTTTTATTTAATTTGATAAAATAAATGTATATTTAACTGAAAAAAAGCTGAAACATTATTAAAGCTTTAGTTAAACTACAAATAAATGTCATTATTCTCTTCCCTCTTCGACTGCAAGTAGAGTTCAGAATTATTTAAAAACCATTTAACTGTTGCTTTATTTTTCCCTTACCCCTAAAATAAGAACTTGCAGCCATTAAAAAATCAATGAGACCATAGTTATGCATAATTTATAAATGGCATATTTGTTTGTTGTTAATTCGTGCAGTTATTAAATATTTAAAATATGCTATGCAGTGAAATGAAACTAATTGGTTATATTTAATTTATTATTCATTGCCCAGTAATCCCATCTAATGGCTTGTTTTAAGGCCAATTAATCAATTGATTAAGTAAATCAGGAATCGCAATGACTAATCTATGATTTCCGGTAAGCAACACGTGCTAAATGTCCCAGAGGAAAAATACAATCAAGTGTCTGCTTTAATTGGGTGACAAGAAATGACAACTCAAATGAAATGGTAATTGAATTCCCAAAGAGTATTTCGGGGGTCGCACAACTAAAATAAATAAGCGAAACTTAAGTTAACTTTTTTAACTCTCTTATTTTCTTGCCGTTGCCGTCAAGTGTTGCTCATTTTGTTTTACTTTATCATTTTTGTTGGCCCTTGCTTGTTAGCCGTCTTTTGTTGATGGCTTCTCACCTCCCGCCGCCCCTCACATTCGTCCTTAATCCGGCTTCTGTTTCTGCCCAATTCCATTTCCAGTCTGCCAGCCTCCAGTAAATTGTGCATTTCAACTTTGCCTTAACACTTCCCCGTTGTTCCCTTTAACCCCTCGATCTGCGTGTCGATTGTTAATATGCCTTTTAAGCAGTTCGAAAGTTGGCCAGGACTTTTCGCAAGGCGGCAGCAACTCTTAAATAAAATTTTGTCTGCTATTCCGAATGATTTTCCAGACCATTTAAAGCGGCTAACATGGATACACGCAAACAGGATGCTCCTAAATAAGTATTTGTGTAAATGTCCTGGGCTTGAAGGCTTGAATGCAGTCGCCGGCTCTGCTGTTCCTGATCCTGTCACCCCTCTCAACGCCATTGTGATTGGCTCTAACAATGAACAAACGAGGAGAATAGCTGTATATGGCAAGCAAAAGATATGATGCTCTTTAAAAATATTTTATAAATTAGAAAAATATATTACTTTACTAATGTTAGGCTGAATAGTTTTAAAAAGTTTTAAAAGATTCTTAAGAAATAAACTCATCAAAAACCGTAATTTAACTTAAGAGAACCAAATACTTTTCTCTGAACTCTTCCTTTTTTCCTAATACTCTATATTTGTTAATATTTATAATATTGTTTCTCATTTTATTCAGTCGGTTCTGTATTGCAAATTATGAATCCTGCAGCAAGGGTATAGCCACATTTTATAAACCGCATTCAAGTCAAAAATCAATAAGGCTTTGTCGGTGTTCCCTGTTGTGTGTGTGCTTCTTGTTGTTTTTGTTGACCGTCGGCATTTGGGGGGCAATTGTTGCATATCGATGGATGTATGTATGTGGGTGGATGTAAGAGTTTGTGTTTGTGACCGCTTAACTGTAAACGAGGAAATAACTCAGGCAGCCACAGGAAACCCCAACAATGAAAACTGGAAAAATTCGAGGAAAAAAAAACGGAGAAGTGCTGGTATTTTCAAGAGGAAATCAAATATTTTGCAGTCCCGGTTTAGAGTCTAGAAAGGGGAAAAAGGATTTTCAACCAGAAAATGTACTAACTGGAATCGGATTTTCCAATGAAAAATTCGAACGAAAATTCTGGAAAATATAGGAAACATGATACTGGTTTAAAAAAACAATGTTGGTTTGAACTTTTTTAGCTTTAAGCATCCAACTGGTAATAATTCCAAAAACATTTTTGCCATGAAATTGAACTTTTTATTGCTAGAAGAATTTTGTAATATTTTATTTGTTGAAATTTCGGACTACAAATTCTTCATAAATTGTAAATAAAATAAATAAAACGAAAACCAGTATTTAATTTCTTCTTCCATAAATTTCTTCCATCTTTTGCTTGTCAGAAACTCTTGTAAATATTACACAAACACTATCATGTAATTCCCAGCCAGATCTTGGACATTTCTTTCCCATGCATTTATTTATTCATTCATTCATGGGATTCCTTTCGACACAGCAGCCCTTGGCTATTGGGGACCAATTCGGGGCAAACGCTGGCCCCGCGGGCTGTCTGAAACTGGTGAGGACAATAAATCAAGCTTTGATTGCTTTTATCGACAGAAGAGCCACACGAACACGGCTAGGGGCCACGGGGCCGAAGAGAAATACTAAATCACTTTGTGCGCTATGAAGAGTGAGTATGGTCAAAAGCAACAAATAATACTTTCAAACGGCAAAAGTACTCGCTCACACACAGACACACGCGGTGGCACTGAAAAATTGTTGCGAATTCGAGGGAAATCGAGAAAGGAAATTGTCAAGGCGTGTGCGAGCTTCGACTAAAATGTTCTTACATCCATTACGTATACGCAGCGTGGAGAAGCGCCGGAACGGGGAGAGGCGAAATCAAATATCAAATAATTGTTGGCCATTTTGAATGGCTGCCAAAAAAGCAGCGTTGGCCATTTGTTGTTTGCGCACACACACAGACACACAAAGACAAAGTAAAAACTCGTCTAGGAATTAAATTGCACAATTAATGAATTCCTGGCGCTGGCTGTGAAATGCAATCTCCGGACCATTTGTTTTAGTTAATTTGGCAACTTTTCGGGGCCAACCCTTGTCATTGGTCTCCCGTATTAGCCCCGACCATTAATCAAAGGCTTATTTGACGGCCAACTGAGGAGAAGAACGATCCTTATTGGCATGTTACTTACGGCCACTACTCATTCAGCTCGCTCGCTCTCTCTCTATCTCTCTCTCATGATTGATGCAGAAATGTCATTCACGGACTTCAATCGCCCGGGGAAAGCACTCTTTTCGCTCGGGCACGTTTCGCCAAGAAAGTGTCCAGACAGCCAAAGCCTCGAGGATGTTGCTCTGGGGAGCATTAAAATTTTCTACGCCATTTGGCCGAACGGCCGGGACGTCCTCCAGTTGAGGCGGAGTCCGTAACAGCGGCCAATAACCTTAACAGTTCAATGCTTTCGAAGCGTAGATGATCCTGAAAACGGTGTCGAAGTATTATATGCATCATCTGGCTTAGGAGTATATCGTAAATAGAGCAAGGAATAAATAGCTTAGGAAAATCACTAAGTCTGTTTGATATTTACATTATCATGTCAATAATATTCTTTGAAATTTTTCTTATTAAAATATTTATAAAATTAAAATAATATAATTTAAGGGTATAGTCTTAAAGGTATTTTACATCTATATTTTTATATGCGAATTAATGCATTAATTTTAATTCAGAAAAGTTTCCTGTGCTTGTTTTTCGTAGATTAATACATCTGCGCACTGGATTAAAATATTTTTTAAATTGAAATTTTTAGCAATTTTTGTAATGTAAAATTTTGAAAAAATGGGTCACAAAATTTTTTTTGTTGGACATGGCCAGATCAATTCGGCTGTTGATGCTGATTAAGAATATTTATTTATTTATAGGGTGGGAAACACTTCTGACTAAAATAGGAGTACTAATTTTATTTGATTCTTTTCTCAAGTTAGAATACCCAGGAAAAGACATAAAAATCTTCTTAAATATAAAACAATAAAATGATTAGGTTAAAACCTCTGAATCAGTACTTAAATTTCACAAATTACCCTAATAAAAAAACTAAATAAGGAAATTAATTTAACTTGAAAAAGGAATATAATAAAATACTAAAAATAGATAGACATCTGCTAATCTTTCCATCGCTGAGCCCACTATAATTCTTTCTGCAAGACCGATAAGATGCTTTTCTAACATACCCACGGAAAAGTTTAACATTTTCTGGCCAACTTAAGAGACGCGGAAAGACAACTGCAGCATCAGTTTGCTGTTAAGCTTAAAAAAGAGAGAGAGCAGGCCGACAAAGAGAAATAATAAATAAATAAAATCTCTCTTACAAAAACGAAGCTTCTTCACCTACTCTTAGTTTCGTTTTTAACATTAACAGATTAGCGCTAGAAATCAGACTAGACTTAGGTGATTAATTTAAAAGAGACCATTTAATAGACGAATGGACACTCTGTTTCAGAAATCAAACTTAAAGGAAACGAATTTCTTTAAAACACAATACATAGAAAAGAAGAAGCGGAAAAGTGTGGAAAAAGAAACTGAAACTTTCAGAAAACCCTTAGGCAAGGCTTCGAAATGAAATTGCCTTGGCTGAAAAGTCAGAATCAATTTGGTTTTCTTTTTGAAAGGAAATCAAGAAACTGAAACAGCCAATGCCAAGGCAAATTTTTTCACAATGCGGCGAAATAAAAATAAAAGTCCAAACAAATTGTGCATGAAATGCTTCCCCGGACTGGACGCTGCGCTATATATTTATTTGTATATATATATGTTAAAGGATATATATCCTTACGCTGTGTGTATCCTTGAGTCATTTGAAATTTGCACAGATGAAAATTGTGGCAGTAAATTGAATTACCCAAAAAACAGGAGCAGCAACAACGCAGACTACCGCAGTGAAAACAGGACAATAAAAGCGACGGGAAAAAGAATAAAAGTTGAAAGGCCGAAACCGGCCTCCTGACTCCCGGAATCCCGTCTCCCTTTTCCTTTCCCCTTCATTGTTTTTCTCCTTTCTAAAACAAATAACTTGGCCCCATCGACGTCAGCCAAAAGGAACAACTGGAAAAAAAAGTGTAGAAAAACAGCAGGAAGGATTTTTTAGGGTTTTTTGAGACTTCATGATACCCGGTAATCCTATAAACATATTTATTTATGCAAATATCAAATATTTATATAATTTATTGATTTATGAGAATATTTTTGGGTCTTTATTTGTATTTTTCATATGCAAACATTCAACAATTTAAATAAAAGCAATAACTCTCAATAAATATATTTAGTTTCCTTAAAATCCTATTCATTTTATTCTTATAACTCATATATTTTTATATTTTATCTTAGAAATACACTACATACCCCTGTTCCTTAGTAAATACCGGGTAAAAAAGAAAATAAATGCTAGCTACTGACTGCAAAGTCAAATGAAAATCCCCCCGGGGTTGTCTACGCCGCCGCCTCCCCATGCTCCGCCCCCATCCTGGCCCCACGTTGTTGTCACATTAGCCACGCCACGCTGTGCGTCCTTAATGAGCATCGCAGACATATGCCACGGGCCATGGGCCATAGGCCATGGATAGCGGACCAGGAGCCTTCAGCCCTTGGAGGCGGGGAGTCTCGTCTCTCGTCTCTGATGAAGGCGGGGGGTCAGAGGTCGCGGGCCATGTCCCGGATGCCTTTATCACTGGCCAAATCTCTTTCTACTCCCGGACCCCAACGTAAATTGGTATGTTTAGGTTGCCCTTGAATTGCTGCTGCAAGGCAGCTGGCAGAGATCGAGGGAACTGGTCTTATGGGTCTTATGTCTCATCAGAGGACACCCCTCGCCATATGTAAATGTCTTTATTGTTGTTCATCCGACACTGACACTGACAATTGCCTTCGAAGGGGGGGGGACGGTTGCCCGGCTAAAGAAGAAATAAAGAACATATGGCGGGGATTTAGAAGGACCCTTTTCTAATATTGTTTAAAAATATAGCAAGAAACAATGGCTTCCACTGAGTTTAAATTTACTTTTATTCAAATTGTATAACATTTGGTAAAATAAAATATATTATAAAGAACTCTAGAACCCAAACTAATGACTTTAACCTAACAGACTTCAACTTTATGTAAAGGAAATCCCATATCCGTAATGAAGCTCTTGTTCATATTTAAAATAACCCTTTTTGGCCGTCGAAACGTGAGCATAAACCAATGCAAGCTAACCGCATTTGCCACCACTTAACCCACATGATTATCATCATCATAGTGATTGCAAACATTTCGCGGTGCCTGAAGGCTCTGCATTGAAAATGATTTTGAAATGGCATAGCCCAAAATTGTACTATTTGGCATTTTTCCCAACACACCACGAGAGGCGCGTTCCACACTTGTTGATGCTAATGCACATTACGTATACGCACATTGGACGCTTTTATTTCTCTCTTTTCCTACAGCATTTCACATTCGTCTGCCGCATAATTCTTATTTTAATGTTGCACTTTAGGCACATGCCAAAAAAATAAGAGAGAGAGTTAGAGAGCTGTGGCGGCGTAAAACCTCCAGATTCAAATGAAAATAAAACATAAATAAAAGATTGAAAAGAGAACTTTGCCTGGCACATTTTCCCCTGTGCGCTGTGCTGTTCGCTTGCAACGCTGATTTTCGGGTTTCCCATTTCAGCGACCAGCGAGTCCCAAAGACAAGAAGTTGTCTAAACAAATTGCAGATGCATGTCGGCATTGTTCACGAGAGTTCCACAAAAGCCGCTGACGTCAGGCGCACATACAGGCCACACGAGCCGTGTGGGAACCATCCGGGCAAGCGTCAGTCCCATCCATCTAGCCTTCGAGTTGGACACTTTTAGCTAAGAAATTTACAAATAGCAGACTTTCAAGGAACTTAAGATTAACATTAACCAGAAACTGAATATAATTTTTTAACAAAATAAAATAATTTTATAGTAATTGTCGTTTTATTTCATTTTTATTAAAATCTTAGATGTAAGTTTATCTGATTTACAGATTTTTCTTTATTGATTTATAAAGCCTTACAAATTATTTAAAAACTTCTAAGCATACAATTACATCAAAAAACTACATTTAATATTTAATAGTTATTATAGCCGCATAAAATCTAATGTAATATTTATGAAACCTTTTTAATTATTTCCACAGCTTGAGTCTAAGCATTGACATGAAAACTAGCTATTTTTCATAGATAATTTCCAACTTAACACTGCTCTACTATGTCCAACCCAATATAAAATAAACGTTTGCTCTAGATTTCGCTTCTTTTATTCTACTTTGCTCATTTTTTCTTGCCATTTTGTGAGTTTTCTCAAAAATATTCCTGTTCCACCGAAAATTGTGCGCCATGTTCGCTCCGCTTGTCCCGTTCGCTTCTGTTTGCTGCAGTTTTGCTCGATTTGCCGCAAATTAAGTTGGCCTGGCCAGCAGACCATGCTCGTCCATGGGTGCACACCCACTGGTGCTCCCCCTTCTTTGCCTTCCTTGGCAGTTGTAACCGCCCCCATCTAGTCGCCAGGCTGGTGCATTGTTCACGCCGTCGTCTGGTTCTGGGTTCGAATTCGGTTTCGGGGTACCGGGGACTCGGGACTGGGGGTCTCTGGGGTCTGGCTGCTGCCCAAAAATGCAATAAAATTAAATGTTTTTGTGTAAAAACTTTATGACTTTGTGTTTATGTTCGCAACACGCTCGCCTCTCGAAGCACTCTCGTCCAAGCAAGTTCCCTGCGCTGTTGTTTTTGGACTTCTGGTTGGACGCTTGGCCTGCTTTAGTTTCTGTGGCTGATTGGCAATTGTTTTTGCCACGGCGCAGCTCTTCTTCGCATGTGTTGACAGTAATTAATTTAACCGGCATAAATGCAATTTATATGAGCAACACATTTGGCGATACTTTGACAGACGGGAGCGTATCTTTTCGGGGCGAGTAAAGTGATTTTTTTTAAATAAATCCAAACTGAAATATAAAGTTTTGAAGCTTGAGAAAATTTATGATTTACTCATAAGAGTCACATCTATTAAGCAAAACAGCATTCGAAATCTAATGATATATTTTTATTATTAGGAAATAACTTTCTTATACAATTTGTTTGCTTTGCTCTTTTTGATACTCTTCAAAGTTTGTTGGAATTTAAAGCATAAATAACAAATGTATAATAAAAATATGGTGTTCAATTATAGCTCTCAGCAATATATGAGGTTCAACGCTAAAACCACTCTTAAATTTATGGTACATCAGCCAATATCTCAACTCCCGATCTCACTTCTGCTAAGGCATTTCCTTAATTTTTATTATCCAAATCGCTCTCTCATCTCGACGCTTTATCTTATCATCAAATTAACTCGTTCGATACCAATAAAAGAGCAAAAACGCATTACTCAAGTAATTTCAGGCTCCTCACAAATTATGGTTTCACTTTTCTCTCCGAGTAGCCACGGCCCGAGGTTTTCTCTTCGCCGCCCTCGAAGGCTGCTGGTGAAATCATCGAGTGCCGGGGCACGTTCGCCCTTCAATTGAGGGGCGTGCGAAATGCATCATAAAAATCAAATATGAAGTACACATTTCGAACGGCTCACGCTTTTTGACAACATCATTGGAGAGCGCCTCGAGGTGTGGCCAACTAAACGCTTATTAATTATGAGTCTGCAGGCAGGCATTCCATAAACACCCAACCGACCGACCGACCGTCCGAGTTCCGCACTTCAACAGCAAAAGTAATTAACTTAATATCGTTGTAAAAAGAAAACTTTTTTGCCCCAACTGTCGTAAAATAAGAGATTTCAGCTGGCTGGCAAGGAGTGGAGTGGAGTGGAAGAAGCGTCGAAAACCAGTCGTAAACAAATGAAGCTGAAAAGTGCAATAATGTTTAACATTTTATCTGGCAGAACAAGCTGAAACAGTTGTAATTATAATTGGCGCTAGCAGGACAATCATAAATTGGAAAAGAGTAAATAAAATACATAGAGATATACATAGAAATTATAACAAACATTTCTATTGATAATAACTTTTTTTGTTAATTTCGTATTCCTAATTTTAGGGCTTTGAAATAATTTATATCTTGAGTTCAAGCAAAACATTGTTATTAACCCAATACAAGTACCTAAAATCAAGTTAAGTATTTAAATCCACTTAGACCTTTTTATGCCAGAAAATATCACCATATCGGCGGCCCCATCGTCAGGCGGAAAAACTACGGAAATCGCTGAGAGGATCCCCGACTCAACTGGCGATTGATTCACACAGCGAACTTCCGCAGGGGCTGAGAGCAAACAAAAAGTTTACGCTTCATAGCACAAATTGAATAAATCATTTGACGTTGTCGGGTAGCTGCCATCGTCGTCGAACCCCCCGGGTTCGGCGGGTGATAAGCCAGGGCAGAAAGGTCGTGGGCTCACATAATTGTTGCGCAGAATTGACCAAAAATAAAAGCTCCCACCGAGCGCAAAATTCGACAGCAGCAGCATCTGCTGGAGGAGCAGGAGGCGGCGGCGAAACTGAACAGATTTTAATTGAAAATAAATAAATTATTCTGTTTAATGCCCCTAAAAGTAGGGCAGCGAGGCCTGAAAGCAAGCACTTTGTCGTCATGAAAGTTAATCAAATTTTAACTGGTTGGTCGCCTACATCCTTGGGTTTTGTAATATTTCATAACAAAACTAACTAGAAACAAAATACTCAAGACATTAAATTATGTTTGTGGAACTAGTTATACTATTATTTAAATAAAACAACTACCTCCATCTTTGGCATCATTCAGGCGACTAAGAAAATATTGCCTGTAGCCCGAAGGAATGTGGATTAAGCCATGTCAAATTAGTAAATCAATCAATGATGACACAATCGCGGCGACAACAAGCGATGCAAATTTGAATCGTTGCAACACAATCGGAAACTGCACTGACAGTGTTAATATCGACGACGATGCAGGGTAATTGTGAATGTCCGTGCCCCGTTTCCGATTCCGATTCCGTTGCACGTTTCCGTGATGGAAGACATGTAAGAAGAGGTGCCAGGCGTCACTCGTTATGCAATCATCGGGCCCAACCAACAATAACGAAATAAATTCGAGAGAATACAAATAAAAACGGAATACAGCACGTAAACTGTGACAACAATGTGAAAACCAAGTGGACGCTTTAAAAACCGCCACAAATTCATTTGTCACACATTGATAAAACCTGAAGAAAACTCTGGAATAACTTTTAAAAATAGTAGAACAAAGCACAGATGACTGGCCATGTAAGGTTTAGTTGAAGATGATTGCTATAATTGAATGTTAAAATATATTAATTTATATATGGGCAATTCCAGGTCCTTGCTTCTGTTTTTTCTGGCAATTTTGGTAGAAAGCTATGCTGATGAATTACCAAACGATGAGCTCTCTACAAAAAAGAATTGGACTTTTATAAATAAATCGCAGGTGACGAAGTGCCCTGATGGAATAAATCCCGTACAAAATGTGAATAAAAGCAGGGTACGTCTGTCAGGCTAAACTGTTTACTAAGTTTTGATAAATTTATTAATTTATATAGCTTGTTGGTGTTTGGTTCGCCTTTGCCACAACTGCGTTAGACAAGTCCTTCTATAGCCGTCGCTGTGCTTCCTATAATGTGCAGAATAATTGTTAGTAAATCAAACATTTTTGTATTTTTCCTATTGTTAATTTGCATTTTTTTAAAGCCCGATTTAACACCGACATCATTTATACGGACTACGAAAATCTTGTGATAACCTATTCCTGTATTTACGACCCCAACAGCAAGGTGAATGACGGTGAGTTCTACTACATTAGAAATATTTGTTTGCATTTATCCCAAATAATTGATTGCATTTTCCAGTTAAATTGCGACTTCTAACCCGCACCAGGACCCCGATGCGCAGCATCCTGCCGAAAGCCGCTAACTTTCTGCTCTCAATTGAGTTTCCCCTGGACAAGCTCGTATTCCTAAAGTCGGTGGCCTACTGCTTCGAATGGTACATTTTGAGGTACCATCAGAGGCCGAGACCGGGTCAATATGCGGTACCCATGAACAGTTATTTCGAACATTGACGATGTTGGCCACGATGACAGCTCGAATTAATTGCATAAGTATCGCTAATTATTACAACATAATGAATGGTGGAGAAGGAATTCGTATAACTTAATTAGCTGAGCCCGGGGCCTGGCCAAAATCAATTACGAGCGACAGTTTCACTCGACTGATTGGACCCGACCCCCTCAAGGAGCACAATTGTCCTGATTCCCGTGTCCTTGTTCCCGAAAAACCCAGACACAAGGGCACTTGGCGAAAATGCGAATGGAAATATGTAAAGAAAATAAATAAATCAGAGATAATAAGGCAAGATATAAATGAAATATAATTAAAACAACATTATGAAAAATACTATAAAGAAACCTTAGAAATGTTGCTCCTATGATATATTTCTCTTTCTTAATTCTAAGTTATTTTCCCCTGTGTATGCTGAAAGGCACATATGGAAAGCAGACAGCCTCCTGGTATTGAATTGACGCTTTGCCCATTCTGCCGCCACTTCAATTCAATTTACCAAGAAGGGGAATCCCTTCTCTCTCAAAAAAAAAAGGAAAGAACCAAAAAAAAAAAAAACGGACAACTTGGAAAATTCAATGGGCCTCTGAAATGTGCGTGTGTGTGTGGGTGTCTCTGCCCATTTTCATTTTCACATTTTTTCCGTTCGACTGTTTGGCTTCATCTCCCTCTCCTGCCAAATGGCTTGGGCCACGCACAAATTGGCTCTGGCCCTGGGGTCCCCCAGGTCCAGCCGGCGATGGGGCAATAAAATCATACCCATACTGGGCGCACTTGGCGTATGCGTAACTCACAATTATCCCTCATTGTGTGGGCGTGTCCCCGGGAAGGAGGATATGCCAGCCGACTGACGGGGCCTTGGTGTAATAGTCACTAGTCCGAGATAATTGTCATTGTCATGCGAATTTCGTTTTGGGTCCACAGGACACGAGAATTTCGCTTCTGGCTATAACAATTTTGGCCCCCGGCCAGTGGGAGACCGAGTCTGTGTGTGTGTGTGTGTGCGTGTGTGTGCGTGTGTCCATCCGTCCGGAGGACAATCCAATTTTCAAATTTTAATTCGCATTTGCATCTCGTACTTTGCTGCTAATTTGTTTGGCACTAAGCGGCTTCCTCGACTGAGTTAACCCACAGTGACATTTCATTTGGCTGCCCCTCGAAAGCGAAAACGTGGCTTCCATTGTTTGTTGTTGTCTCAGCTTTTTTTGGTTAATGTCCAAGAGGGTCCTCCCTCTGCAGGACTTACGAGTTGCATACAGCCCAAGCCCATATGGCCAGAGATTTGCCATTTTCAAAATGCAAAATAAGCTTAGAGTTGAGGCTGGCAAATGGTAATTGCACGATTTCAAGATAGCCATCTTGTTTGACAATGTGGTCGGATTTGTCTTGGCCAAGAGAATCGCCGTGTTTGTGAGTCAGAATGGAAGCTGACATAAGCTCGTTATCAGATCGCACCAGCTAGAACATGTCTTCCAATTACATTTCACACTTGTGCAGGTTGCAGGTTACAGGCTGCAGGTGAGTAATATGGTGTTTTCTTCATTCATTTAAGCATAGTATTTACATACATGTGGCACCATTAATGCCTTTATACACGAGTGAATGGTTATGCATTTGCATGAGCATACAGTTGATGCGGATTATATATATAGTTAGAGCAAATTTATTAAAGCAATTTAGAGCTGGAGAATATTTCTATATTTATTATAGATGATCTAGAAACTGCATTACTTCATCACTTCAGGATGCCGTTAATTTGTGTAAATAAGATAACAACTTCTAAAAAATACAACTTAACATATTCCTAAAAGTTTCAGAAAGAGAACTTTAATTTAAGGTTAACCTTAAAGGCACATTAGCAACATCTGCAACAAAAATACATGCAGGAAGCAACACCAAAAACCACAGCAGCAACACAAGGGCCTATGGTTATGGATGCCAAAAATTCACAAAAGCAAAAAACTGCAACAGCAAAAGCATCAGCAAAAACACACCAACGAAAGCAACAGTAAAAACATGAACAAAAACACCAGCAAAAACACCAATGCACCAAACAACAAAGGCACAAACATTAATACCAGCAAAAACACCAGCAATAGCATCAAGAAGGATACCAACAAAAGCAACAGAAAGAGAAACAATATAAACACCACCATAAACACCAACAAAAAACACCAACGAAAACACCAACAAAAACACCAATAACAGCAGCCGGCAACATCTGTTACGACAGCATTCTAACAGAGGACAGCAATTGCAGTGACAGCAGCAAAATAACAGCCAGAACACGAATGTTAAGTGCACTATATATACTATATACGGTGAGAGAGGTACTATATGGTACATGTACATGGTTATAAGCCGCCTAATTGATGCGCTCTCTGCGAGTCTGGCTGTGCTCGTGTTGATCTTCTTGCTATATAGTCGGCTATATAGTTAAAGCTGTTATTCAATTTGATCTACTGGCAAAAGCGTCGCGGTGCTGCTGTCGTTTTAGCCATTGCCTGTCCGCTGTCATTGTAACAATTTTATGGTTAGTACGTTTTTATTTCCACAGATTTCAGTGATTTTCTCAATAGCCTCTCTTTTTGTTTTTGCTGCTGCCTCGTTTTATTTTTTTTTGTATTTTGTGAACAAGCTACGCTTTTTTGCCATGTATTTGCTTCAATTGCATGACGCATTTAGCGATTTCAAGTTCAAATCACTTTTTATGGGTCTTTATGTAATCACGTAAGCGTCATTTGTGGAATAGACTTTGTGCGCTAGGCAGAAAGACTCTTCTAATAGAGTTGCATTTAAATTAATGGCCAACAGATTGAAGATTTGAGGATGGAAGATTTCGAAAACGTACATCTATTATAACTGGATGCTGGCGCTAGCCAAAACTCTTAATTAGCCGAAGAAGTTCTTTTTCGGCTTTTGGTCGGTTTTTAGTGGGTTTGGTTTTTTGTTTTTATGGATCTTTATTCTTTTTTTGCCGTTCGACTGGTTCCACCAGTTTCCGTTTCATTTCGATTTCGGTTTCGGTTTCGTTTTCGCTTCTTTCACGTCAAAGAACAAGAACAACATGAAGATGGAGACGACGATGAAGCCGAAGACGAAGATGATGCTGCGACAAAAACAAAAATAAATATATATAAGAAATAAAAAACGAAAACCATTTATTGATGTGATAATCTAAAGATCAAGGTCTTCCTTTTGCCATTTCAATAAATTTGTTGTCGAGCTGCGTACACTTCGTGGACCTCCGGCTCGTTCAATCTTTGATTCCGTAGAAGCGCTAACGAAACTAGAATTTCGATCTGAGACATATAGTGCGGATTAGTGATAGGACAAACAGGAAGTGCCGGGGCAGAAGCACTGGGAAATATTATTCATAATACAAGGTATGTTTTAATTTTAAATTTAGAGAACACATTTAATGGGAAAATAATACCAAAACAATTTGAACGTGCACAAAGCCGAATGAAGAGACTTTTGGTAAAGTAAAGTTAAACAAAAATTTTATAAGTTGTTTTAATCTAATTTGTATTGGGAATCAATACTAAATTTTCTAAAATTGTTTATCTAAAGGAAAATAAGATAAAGATAAATTGTTCAGGAAATAATAATAAATATTTTTAAATAGAGAAAGTTGCTGGTAAATTAAAACATATTTCGCAACTGCTTGAAATCCCATTTGTTTTGTGTTAGAAAATATTTCTAAATCAATTTTTGATCCTAATTTAAATTCTCATAAATTTAACTATTAAATAATGCTAAATATGGCGGCTGATATTTCCTGTGTACAAAAAAAAAAAAAAGAAAATATACCCACGATGAAAAACAAAAACGAAAGTTCAGACTGGCAGAAGTGGAGCATAAGCCGAGGATTCAGTTCAGCTTTGGGGAATAGACGCAGACGCAGCCTCCGTTTCCGACTCTCGGTTATGTAAAACATATGCTAAACTAATGTGGGTAGTTGCTCCCGGGCCAAGCAAAGGGCCGGGGCGGCAGGGGACGGCTTGTGTGGGGGGTTGGGTTTGCAATTCAAATGCAGTTTGCAACTTGCTATTCATTGGGGGATTTCCACGAGTGCAACAGCAGCGACGGCACAGCGGCGACAGGAGACTCGGAATCGGAATCAGAATCAGTGCAAGCAGCGATGAGAGCGATGAATGATGATGTTGTTCCTGCCGTTTCTCTGTCTTTTGAAGGAGGCTTCCTGGAAGGATTTAAAGGAGTGGGGCTACATTTAAATAAATATCTGATGATTTTTATCACTTTTTTCAAGTAGTTTTAGTCGATTTAATAGGTGTATTATCTTATAAGATGGATTCTGTATATTGAGAAGCATACGTTTAAAAATGAAGCAGGTTTTGTAAAAAGTTTCTTCTACATTCCTTTTAATTCCTGGAAAAGTGTTGATATTTATTTATATTTTATATACTAAGTATAACTATTTTCTTATTTACCATTTAAGCTCTTTTCCTTCTCTTGCTGTGTAAACTAGTCTAAGTTTTTAATGTTGGCAAAATAAAAATATATATGTTAAACATTAAAATACATATTTTATACGTATATTAAACATTAAAATCCATATATTTCCACCGATTATAGCAAGAAATTTTCGTATATAATTAATCAGAACCTAAATTCATTATTTACTACAAATTCTTCAACATTCTATTAAATCTTGTTTCTATTTTTATCAGCCAGTCCCGCCACATCGATCCCCCTAATAGATAGGCCCCCAAAACATCCCATTTTAACCTTAATATTACCCATCCTTGGCAGGAAAGCTGCCCTACCTCGAATTGTTGAAGAAAATATAGAGTGCCAGACAACAAATCCGAGTCAAGCATTCAGGCAAACAAATGGTTAGCCCCAAAAGGGGAAAAATGAAGAGTCAAATGAAATGCTCACACAAATATGTCACGCACAAACAGCAACTACAAAAAATAAAACAAGAGCCCAGCAAAAAAATTACAAAAAAATGAAGAAAAATAGAAAAAAGTAAAAGGGAACAGAGCTGGGTTCGGCGGGTTCAAATGAGGCGAGCTAGAGACACACAAAAACCAGAAGAACAAACGCCGAACCAAAGGCCCCAATACTTTTTTCCTCTCTTTTTTTTTGTTTTTTTTTTGCGCTCGTGTCGATGGCAAAGCAACAGTTTCGATGATAAGCAAAGCGGTACGAAAGACAAGAAAAACGAAGCTCGGACTGAAACCGAATCCGAAACTAAGAATGAATGAGACCGAGGGTAAAATATGCTCGAGAGGGCGTCAAAGTTGACGCTTATCTGCGCCTCATTTGCCAAAAGGCAGCGACAAAGGCCTCATCAATTTCAAAGGCCTCGGCGACCGTGGCAGCCAAAAAGATTGGACAACTGACAGCTGTCTATGGGAGGAGAAGGCTATGAACAAAATTATAGGAATATAATAATCCGAGGCGGCCCACTGATTTCCCTTACAATTTTAATATGCTTTTCCAAAGGTTTTACTTTTTAAATTACCTTATTTACATATTATTTTGTTTAAGTATTTTCGGATTTAATTATTTCTTATATGTTTATACACTATTTTGTTTAATTTTCTGTTCAGAAATTCCACAAATATGCATAATACCTCTTCCACATCCCTATAAATAACCAAATTAAGAGCCCGACAGTGGACACTGTCGCGCCAAAGTTCACTCAACTTTCAACTCGTAATTTGTCATTGTGCCAGGCGCCGTGAGTGGCCAACGGAAAGCGACTCCCGACAGCTGCCACCGCCTTCCACTTTTCACTTTTCATCCAGTAGCACCCTCTCCTCCACAGAACGAGGGTAAAGAAAAAAAGTGTCCACCAACGGACAACGTCATCGCTGGCCAAATAATAAATATTATTGCGAAAATCGTTTGCCCTCAAACAAGAAATCTTGGTTCGCCATCTGTTTGAGCCGCTGCCACTGCAACGCTGCGTATACGCAATAAAATTTATGTTAATGCAAAACGCTATGGCCTGTCGCATTTTTGTGGAGAAAACGGCTAACGAGAATGTCAGATCGCAAGCACGAGTCCCGTGTGGGTGGTGATTAATTTGCGTATTGTTCTTTGAGATATATTTCTCCTTTATGTTCCCTGTTTTCTTTTTTTCTTACTTTTGTTGCATATATTTTATTTTTATTATTTCCCCGTCGCGACGATTTTCCCCAGATGGTTGGCTGGATGGCTGACTGGCTGGCCGGCAGTTGGCATGTGCATTCAACGCATTGTGCAAGTGGTGCATTGTGCGCCACGGGATGTGCAGCTTAAGTGCGGTGGCTGTTCCGGCTCTTTAGCGGGGAAAGGGCATCGGATTATTAAGGTCCGGGTACTTAAATCAAGAGGGAGATTCGGAGAAGTATAATCTGTAATTAAATTAATTTTCTAGTAATACAATTAAAATTTAATATATTAATCACTTTTAGTATATAATTTTTAGAGTTTTCTTTGTAAGATAATTTTAGTCAAAGCTTTAGTCAAAAAATGTTTAAAAAGTTGAAAAAATTTTAATTTTTAATATTCCAAATTCAATTTTCAGATTTGCTAACCCAATAAAACTAGCTCAGGAAATTTAACCTAACTAAATTTAGTGTTTTTTTGGCTAAGTTATGATGCTTGAAAAACTTAAGGTAAAAGGTTGAAGATTTGCGAAGTTAAGAGTTTTTTTTTAGATTTATTATCAATACAAACATATATGTATTAATTTTTAAATTTAAATTATTTATATACAATTAAATAATATATTTTCTGCAAGTCAAACACTCACAAGAGCAAATAATGTTCGACTTGGCCAGCGAACCAGACCTTTTCACAGCCTTTCA
The DNA here is from genome assembly GCA_008042675.1 of Drosophila seguyi. NCBI lineage: Eukaryota > Metazoa > Arthropoda > Insecta > Diptera > Drosophilidae > Drosophila > Drosophila seguyi. The sequence continues at coordinate 81,859 of VNJU01008075.1, forward strand.
ACATTTTAACTCATTTCCTGCCAGCCTCGAATGCAACTTAAATCAATTTGCGCTTCGCTTTGACTCTGCGCAGGATGCGGATATTATTTTTACTTTTATTTCTCCGTCCAGCTCCACTTTGCAGTCCGCCATATAATTTGCAATGCAAACAGGACTCGCAGAACTCGCAGGACCCCGCCACACGTGCAGGAAAATACGTACATCGAAGCGAAAATGCTTATATATATTGGCAGAATTTCAACTTTGACAGACGATGACGAAGAGGTCCTTTTGTGTCGTTAATAATAATAATAACAGCAGCGCGGGAGAAGCTGTATAATGTAATTTATTTCCATCGAAGGAATCAGGCATTTAATGCTCTCAGACTCCCCGAAAAGAAAATAAAAATAAAATATCTTTACTTCAAAAGCTTCAATGGCTAAATGAAAATTCCTGGGATGTCTAAGTGAATTGGCCTTGGAATGGGATTAGAGGCGGCTTTTTTCCACCACCCAATCATCATTATCGGCGGTCGAGCGTAAAGTGTAATTTATAGATACTAAGAACTCTGGCCAACAGGTTGCCAACTGGTTTTCCTCCATACGCTTTGTTACAACAACAAGTCCCAAAGCGGAAGCGAATTCAACAAATTTCATTTACAAACAGTCCTTGACAGCCACGCAGACAGGTGCAACTGGACAGGTGAGGCGAGTACCAATTAGCACATTACATCCAAAGAAAATCTATGCAAAGAGAGGGGGAGTAGCGTGGCTCCGTCTTCGATTTCGATATGGAGATGAAGAGGCGCCTCGCATAAATCGCATAGATATGTTAATTAGTCTCGAACGTAAACACATTTTGCGCTGTTCGTTCGCATTGAATTTGTTTAGAATTAATTTCAGCTTCATTTCGTTTGCATAAATTGTGTGAATGTTTAATGGACTTGTTTGCCGTTCGCCGAACGAAAGCAATCAAAATAGAATCGAAATAAATAAAAGCGCCAGTGAAAAGTAAAAGTTAATTATCGCATAAGACTAGAATCGTCAATTGGGGTCTCTCTCTCTCTCGTCTAGAATTGGGTCACTGGAGTCCGGGAATCAATGAATGAATGCCAATTGAAATGGCTTTCATGATAAGATTTCAAAATGGTTTGTTGGTAATACGAGAAGCTACAAATAATTGTGAAACACTTCTTCTTGACTTCTTGACTTTTCTGACATTTCAACTTGATTACGCATACGCCTAGGCTCCTCTTAAAGTGAGGAAAATGTCTCAAAATACCCAAGACAGATAAGCCGCTGCTGCTGCTGGCAAGAAGATGGAAGAGGTCGTAAAAAGGGCAAAATTGAAAGAAACGGGCAACGCACTCGGTAGGAAATATGAACTGCTGGCACAGACAGACAGCCAGACAGCACCAATCTTAAACCAAAAACCCAAGATAAGTGGAAGCTGAAATTAAAGCTGCCCAAGAATCGGATTGCTGAGACAGCAGCAGCAGCAGCAGCAGCAAACGGAAGCCTTGTCGTTCAGCCAACTGATTAAATTTATTTATTATGTCACTCTCCCCTTTCGTTGTCTCTGACTTAAGTGAATGGATGATGGGGCCCCGGTCCCGGTCCCCTCCTGAAAAGAGTGCTGGCTTTATGGTCTGTTCTAGCTCTTAAGTCCCATAATGACAGAGCAATCGTTGGCTTAAGTCTCTCCCCTGCCACCGTTGCCTTATCGATGGAGGGCAAATTGAATTTGGACTGCTTACTTATCGGCTGAGCCAGTTTCGCACTCAGCCTTTTGTTTGACGATTGTCGTCGCTTATCGTCGTCGAATCTCTGCAAATGATACAAGATATCGGTGGCGGTCCCCTGTGCCAAATATTTCACAGATACCCCAGAAATGGAACCAAAAAAAAGAAGGAGCAGCAGCAGCAGCAGCACTCGTAACAGCACCCAACCCGAAACACAAGTACGTGCCTTGAGTGATGTTTGTATTTTATTTTATTTTAGGAGGAGGCCACTTTCGCCGGTGTAAAAACTGTGATTTTCACGGGGCACCGCTCTGGGTCGGGTTACGTGGCTCACTCTTTGGGGGCTCTGTGTGTGTGTGTGTGTCACAGGGCGATAAAAATTAGCTCGCCGAGCTGCGGTGGCGTTCTTTGGGGTCTAATCCACGTTTCAGGTTTACACGTGCCGGCACTCCGCCGACACTGTCCACTTCGCGATGGGTTTCTCTGCGACGGGTTTGGTTCTCTTATCAACGAAACCTGAGCGGCTGCTTAATAATAATTTCGGTTCAATTGGGTTCGAGTCCGGGGCTCTTGGAATGGTTCCACGCTCTCCGGACATGACTCAATGCGGACATTAATCATGCATCTCAAATATTCCACCAACTACGGGAACAAAGGGTGTTAGAATACTTTTTGTTTCAGCATCGCTGAGCAGAGATTTAGGTGAGTGAAACTAACAGCAACAAGAACAAAAAAAATAGGGAAACCACACAATAACAATAAAGAAACCAAACGAAAATTACTTTTCTACTAATTGCAACTCTGGAACAACTACTGAGGTCATCAGGCGGAGACGGGCGGAGATCATCATTTTGGCCAGAACAGTTCAAAAACAATGCACAGGAAATTCGCATTTAGTACGCAGTGCCAACAATACAAAACCAAGCAAAATCGCTATGCAACATCAACATTTCCCTTTTTGCCATTCTGGCAAAGGAATTTTCACAAAGCTCTGGATTGAGTAATGATGCCAGCGGGTTCCGGGCCACAGGGGCGATGCGAAGCCAAAGCAATTGCTTATTTTTCAGATTGAAATTCTCCACTGCCACAACGACGAACCCCAAGCTTCTCTCGGGGTTTAAGTCAGTGAAATATAGCTTTGAAGGAAATTGCTATTTTATCAGCAAGATTTCCTTCGATTTTCTTAAGGGAAAATGCTCACAATTTTAAGTTAACCAACTAAACAGTTTATTTTAATTAGGTAAGCGTAGCTGGTAAATAACAATTGAGAATTTTTAAACAAAATTGAACTCTTATTTGATTTAATTGTAGTTTCATTTAACAGATAAGTTTTGGTTTATCCTTATTCAGATCATGAAGTTTTTTTCTTAAAGATTTACTTAATTAATAATTACAAAGTTAATCCTAGAGAGCTCCAGCAAGATTAAATCTTTAAAGCAAACCTTTTTAGCCTGGCCTAATTTTCGGAATCAATACCAAACGATCGTCATGAATAGGACCCCTCGTTAGCACCGCTCCTTCCTCGAAATTACCCCAACTTCATGGGGATCATATGGCTGAGCTGAGTTTCCAATTGACGTGGCTGCTTACCCCCATTGCATAACACCTGACAAATGCAATTCGAGGCGAAACCACATACTGATGCTGATGCTGCTGCTGCTGCTGATGATGATGATGACGGCCTCAAGTGAAAAACACTCACGCAAACACGCGACGCACTTTGGGTGGCTCCGTTCCGATGGGCTCCGGTTCGGGTTAGGGTTCGGGTATGGCAACAGGGTACTTTAATAAAGTGCAGTCCAAATTGTGGGCCATCAGGCAGCCTTGTTTTTGTAGTGCTCGTTGGCGGTGCAGTGCTGGCAATGATGCGGTGGTGCTGGTGGTGGCAGTTGCAGCCACCGTGGCGTCAATTATCGCCGCTGAACGCAAAGTGGGGCAGGTAAATAATACAAAAAGAAAAAAAAACACACGCCCAAAACGCAGTCGTCAGGCTCGAGAAAAAAAAGCACTTCATTGTCAAATGAGCTTAAACACACGCCCCCTCGGCCCCGATTTACCCGCTGTATAGAGACGGCCCCCTTTTCAACGCTGACCCCTCGCCTCTGTCTCCCTCTCCTTATCCATATCCACATTCATCTCCATCTCCGTATCCATCGCCATTCTCGTTTTCATTTGTGCAGCACTCTTCGCTGCATTTTCGTTTTCATTTTATTTTTTTCCGCAGAGCTAAGTTTGGATACCCTAACCAGGGTATGAGTTTGCCTAAAGGTGGAGGAAAGGGTATACAAAAAGAGTCAAATTATATAAGTATAAAATATTCTTAGTGGGTTCCAGAGAGCTGCTTGAGTTTTTCTTATAGAATTCAATTTTAAAATGTCGAACAATTTATTGTTAACTATATTTTAAATAGAATACTTGAAACTTTTAAAATACAATTCAGTTCTAGGAGTTATACTTTAATGTTCATTAATATTTTTATGCGTTTTATTAATATATAATTAGTATTGAATAATAAAACCCCGTGTAATCAATAATTCAGGACAAAACTTGATAAATTAATGGGTCTAATGATACAATGAACTCTTTTCTCCATCTGCACTCATCTTAGAATTATATCTTAATATAAGGGAATGATGTTAATTATCCTTAAAGTTGGTAGAATTATCAGTTGGTATTAATTATCACTATATCCTTCATATTATTTAAGTTGAAATATATATCTTAACCTAATAAAAGGGTACTTCAACTGCTACTTGATAATAAAATTACTTCTTCTTGGGTGTTTTTTGTCTTTTTGCTGCAGTTTGTTCGCCGTTTTCACGCCTCACTTGCCGCCTTGTTTGCCTCGTTCGCTGATTTGCTGATTGATGGCGACGTCTGCAATTGAGACGGAGGACTGGGCTGGGACTGGAGGGGAGACGGAGACGCAGACGGAGACGACTGCTCGGATGGGATGGGAGTCCCAGCCGAGACCTGGGCTCCGTCTCCGACGGCGACTCCGCGCAGGTGTCGCCGCCTAATTAAATGAAGGCAACGCTCACGCATGCGTAACCTGCAAACACTCCCATTGGCGGGCCCGGCCCCCTGCCCTTCGCCGGTGCATTGTTAAGAAAATGGGTCAATATGCAATTATTGCACACTTTTTTTTGCGCCCAGCTTCGTTTTTGCGTCACTTGCGAGGAGAGTGCAGAGAGTGTCGAGGGGCGAGGCGAGTTCGCAATAATCATAATATGGCTACTTCACTTGGCAAAGCAAAAGCAATCCAGTCGTGGCCTCCGCACTGTTGATTTTGTTAATATTTGCCCGTCAGCCCGGCCTTCTGCCCCAGCTGTTCCTCGACTGACTCGCCTGACTCTCCCATTTCGCGGAACTGGAGAAGGAATCGATGGAGATGCATCGATGCATTTGCAGCAAAGCACCAAGTTCTATGGGGTAATGAGGCGAGCAAAGAGTTCGCAGTGCTCCAATTGTCCTTACTGGGAAACTTGAAATTGATTTTGGAAATTAAGCGCAGAATGTAGAGTTAAGAAGAGGAATGTGTGTAATCCCATTATTTTCTTAATACACTTTTTCTTTCGGTTTTATGTCAAAAGTCAATGTTTATGTTCTGTATTATTATAAATTAATTTCCTACTTTTGGCCTTCCTCCCTCCAAATTGAACCTTTCTTTGATCTATTAGTATGAGGATCCTTCTAGGTGCAGGAAGACTCTTAAAGAATGTAAGTTTTAAGGCTGTCCATCTTAAGAACTACTTACCAAATGGGGAAATCCTTTAGTGCAAGTTCCGCGTTAGGTGGTACAGCACAGAGAAGCCCTTTCTGCCTCCGAATGATGGTTGCGAGACTGTCAAGAGGGCCATCGAAGCCAGGGCCAGAAGGTTAACGCATTTGACACGCCTCAGGCCGGTCGATGTCAAGGATCCGGAAACTCCCGCTCTGGACACTGTAAGTCGAGCCTTGGCAAGCTCTTCAGGATCTTCTTCGAGGTCCAAGGAGCCAAATGTTAAAGGATCAAGTGCTCAGCAAGGAAGATGCCTCTCGAATCAGACGTTGAGCAGTAAGCCACCCCAAAATCCGCTCATTCCCACTGGAAACATCAAGCAGCAGCCGCAAGTTTCAATGGCCAATGACAATTCATGCGAACTGGAAATATTTAACTGCAAGTGCGATGAACAGAGTTCTGGCGAAGACCTAGAGACATCCGCCCTGGAGTTATTCAGCTGCAAAAATTGGAAAGCTAATGAATCAGTTCTAAAGAAAGATCTGTCTGAACAAGGATCCACAGTACCAGCCAGCCCACCGGCTAAGGCATCTAGTAACGTACCCCAAAAAGAACCTCAAGTGAAGGATAGTACTGCAAAGCCCCCGGTAAAGGGAACTCAAGAGAAGGCAAATGCACCGAGTTCTCAATCTGAAAAACCCCCTCAGAATCTTACAGATGCAGCAACCATGCCTTCAGCGTCCCCTTCTCCATTTCCTTCGGGAAGAAATCCCTGCACAGACGGCAAACGGGGTGACGGCGAAAAACAAAGTTCCTGCTCAAAAACAAATGTAAAAGTAGAAGAAAAGAAGGAGAATAGTTGCAATAAACAAGAAATTAAGCCTCCTGTTAAAGAAACTGCCCAAAAATGTGCTAGCCCTAAAATTGATGATGCCAAATCTGAAGTAAAGCCTTCACAGGAGGTTGCAGTTGAGCCTAAAAAGCCAGCCTGTGCTAAATTTAAAAAAGGTACTCCTTCCAAAGCAAAGTGTCCTGCCAAAGCAAAAGAAAAGAATAAAGATAGCGAGGAAAAGAAGCCCACAAAATCTGAAGTAAATCCTTGCAGTGCCAAATCTCAAGCGAAGCCTTCCCAGGATGTTGTTGCAGAACCAAAGGCTGAACCTCAGTCGCAGGCTGCCAAGGAATGGAAGCAACCACCGCTGCCAACTTCAAAATATTCCTTCCCTTTACTCTCGTCTTTTCCAACGGGCAGGAATCCCTGCAGAGATGGACCCCGAGGAGGAAGCGGAAAGGAATGCAAACCTGATCAGAAACCCAAAGAAGAACAACCCTGCCCTAAGAAGAAAATGAGCGAAGACCCATGCCGTATTGAGAAAGCTTCAGATGCACTCAAGAAACCCAAGGAAAAACCTAATGAGATATCGGACCCTTGTAAAGGAGGAAAGACTCAAAAGTCAACCAAAGAAATTAAACCCTCTACGGATCCTCCAAAGGGTTCTCCTGGCGTGAAACCTTCTGGATCTGTGCCAACGGAATCCGTTAAAGAAGCTGTTAAAGCTTCCGAAAAGGTAATGTCTGAAGCTCAAAAGGCATCAGCTGAAGTTACTAACAAAGCAGATTTAAAGGATGCTTCTAAAAAAGTTGTAACTGAAGCTCAAAAGGCATCAGCTGCAGTTGCTAACACTCAAGAATTAAAGGATGCTTCTAAAAAAGTTTTAACTGAAGCTGAAAAGGCATCACAATCAATCTCAAACAAGGGAAAATCAGTGCAACCGGCAACGAAGGTACCCTCTCAAGGAGCAGACACTTCTACGGAACCTAAGAAACCCGTTGAACTTAAGAAATTTCCAGCTGCTCCTCTGAACCGTACTCTCACGGCATACCTGGATAGCATTGAGCCCCTTCTAACACCCAAAGAGTTCAAAAAGGAGGTGGAGCTGACCGAAGAATTCGAGAAAAATGAGGGCCAGAAGCTCCAGGAACTGCTGGAGAAGGCGGCCGATGAATCCAGGAACTGGCTAACTCCGCGATGGACCAAAGCTGCCTACTTAGCCTATCAAGCCCCCGTCACAGTTTTCACCAGTCCGGCCCTGTCTTTCCCGGTGCAAAACTTCAAGGAACCTATGGACTGCCTCTTCTTTACGGCCCGAGCAATTCGAGCCATTTACGACTTCAAGAAACTGGTGGATGCGGACAGAATCCCCGTGGCTAAGATGGGTGAAAATGTTTTGGATAATAGCCAGTTTGTCGACATCTTTGGTACAATTCGAAAGCCAGCAAGGTTTTGCGATACCATCGAGCAGTACAGCGAATCCGATTACGTGGTGGTCGTCTACCAAAACAATGTGAGTTCTAGAAGAAGCATCTTCAAGCTGCTCTTAATTATTCAAACTCTATTGCTTCCCTTTTAGTTTTTTCAGTTACCCATCCTTTCGTCTTCTGGAAATCTATTGAGTGCTAATTCTTTAGTGTATGAACTAATGGCCATCGTCCAGTGTCCCCTGGCGAGGGGCGAACCTTATGGCTTGCTGACCCACGACAATCGTGACAACTGGGCCGAGGCCTATGCCACGATGCAGTGCCGGGCTGGTAATGCGGCTACCCTAGAGGCGATCGAGCAATCTCTGTTCGTGGTCTGTCTGGATAAAGAAGTTCCCATTCCCAAGGGACAAGAGTTTATGGTCCAGGCCCACCAGCTGCTGCATGGCGGAGGTGTTGAAGAGAATAGTGGCAACCGCTGGATGGACAAGACAATCCAGCTGATTGTGAATCCAAACGGACTGGCAGGTTTCTGCTACGAGCATTCACCCGCCGAATGTCAACCGTTGGCCATGCTAATGGATTATGTGGTGGAGAAAATGTATGTAAACTTGATGTTACTTATTTTGTTCTAGAATTAACTATCTTTTCGAAAAGTGAAAGCGAGTCCAAGTCCGAGTCCGAGTCCGAGTCCGAGTCTAAGGAATGCAACAGTGATGAAAAATCGAGTTCGGCCAGACTTATGAAATTCCAACCCAATGACGAATGCGTCAATATGTGGCTACATGTCGCCATGCGCAATATCATGAAGACCGTCTACGGGCTGCGGATACACGTCTTCCATTATGATTGCCATGGAAAAGAGTTCATCAAGGCGCAGGGCCTGAATTCGGACAGCTACATCCAGATGGCTCTGCAGCTGGCTTACTACAACATGCACAATACTATACCCGCCCAGTACGAGACGGGGCATCTGAGGATTTTCGTCGATGGACGAACCGAAACCATACGCTCCACCTCAAACGAATCGGTGGCCTTTGTAAAGGCCATGAAATCCGATAGTGCCACTCAGATTGAGAAGATGAAAGCGCTCCAGAAGGCGGTGGACTTCCACGAAGAGCTGACAAAACGTGCGCTCAATGGCGAGGGCATCGATCGTCATCTATTTGGCTTGCAGCAGATGGCCTTGGAGAACGGTCTACCGGTGCCGGAATTTTTCAAATCCAAGGGATTCGTGCGATCGGGGACCTTCCAGCTGTTCACCTCCCAAGTGGCCACCGCCAACAATGGCTTCATGGTCTACGGCCCCGGGACTTACGATGGCTACGGTTGCTGCTACAATCCCCAGAATGATAAGATAACCTTTGCAATCTCAGCCTGGCAATCATCGTTGGCTATAAACCCCGAGGCGTATGGAAAGGCAATTAAGAAATCTCTGGACACCATGAGGCGGCTGGTCCTAAAAACGGGAGGCGATCGCGTGGGCGAGAATCCTTGCCGTTGTGAGCTCATTCTGATCTAGAAGGAAACTCTTTCTTAGACATGCGTGTTTTTATTTCGTTTAAGAGTACGAAAATATTATATCGTTATATCGTTATATTTTGCAGGTGCATTAACCAAGCCGCTTCGGCTGGAATCTGTCGGGTTCAGGGTCGCCGAAATACGAATTCGGATTACTCATGCCGCAACGATGCTCACCTTTGACAAGAAATTGGCCAGAGACTCGTTAAATTCGCTCCGCAGAACGTTGGCGATCGAGAGTGTGAGCCTGACTCAGTAAAAAGAGAGCTCAGATCTCTCAACTTGTTAATTAATAACTCAGTCAAGTCAGCAAAGCAAAATCGGGCTATATATATATAGTTAAGAGAAGATAATGAGGATTTGAGGGAATATATTGTGTAGGTTTCGGTTAATCACTATAATCTGCAAAGCATGCCAGAGTAAGGTAGGAGTTTCATCAGAAATGTGAGTCAGTAGGTGAATAATTGGCATCTATTACCCAATAAGGGAAGGCATTCCCATCGAATCCCCTTCCATTCGTTGCACTACTGACCTACTTGCCTCATGAATGCGGCGCCTTCTTCTCTGCGGGGCCAAAGAGTCAACCCCTTTTAGCCCCTCTTTTCCTCCATTATCATCTCATGTTTGCCCCGCCAGTAGTTATGCAACTTTTGCAGATGCAGTTCGCGTTCTTTTGCCAGTTTGCTCTCGGTCTTTACATTCTCTGTGCTCGGTTCTCTGTTCTCCCTTCTCTATTCTCCGTTCTTCCTTCTCTCTTCCCTGCTCTTTGCAATTTTATTGCTAAATTAAGTAATTGGTACAAGATGCTGCCTTCGCCAGACCCACTTCTATTTGCAAGTGTAGCTGTATCTGTATCTATTAGACCGGCCTCGTATCTGCATCTTTGCATCGGATGATGGAGTGAGCTCTGTGTTATTCGCTGCCTTCGCCTCTTTGGTATTCCAATTCTGATTTTCTCTGCGAATGTGTTCTGCAGATGAGCGCACATAGTACAGCTGCAGCCACCATATCTATATATCTGCATTTGGGTTTCTGCTCTCTGAATCGTTCCAGGGAATTGCGACTTATTTTCGACCGAATCTCTGGCATATCGCATGGCAGTCATTAGCCAAATTGCAGGCATTCTAATTGGCACACTCCGCCGCGCTCCGATTGGAGCCACTTCAGTGGAGTTCACCTCGGGCGAGTTCACTGCCGGAGGAAAGGCTGCGTGTGAATCACACCCCGCTGACTCCGAAGGAGATCTCTCCGTACCGGGGGCGTGGCCTGCCTCTCACGTGCTGCTCGTCATCCGCAGCAGGGATGGCGATGGCCACAATCTGATCTCATTTTAATCGCAGCAAATGAATGTCAACGCTAATTGCCACTTGAGTGCCGCACTCAGTGGGGCCGGGTCCGGGGGTGGACCCAAAAGTGATCTCAAACAAACAAAACACAGAGCTAACAAGCAGCAAACAAAAAGAAAAAAAAAAAACAAAACTGAAAAAAAGAGTCAAACAAGAGGCGAACAAAGCACGGCCAAAGCCTAATTACGGGTTGTTATAACTTATAACTAAATGGAGCACAAACCGCTTCGAAGGGCGGAGGAGTGCGTCACTTAAACGACTTGATATTTACACAAAATTTACACAAATTAATTAACCAATTAAGTGAGCGCAGGGCAGACAAGTCTGGTCATTAATCATAGAGAAACCGATGACGATCCATGGCGCTAATGATGTGTGGTAAAAACTCAACTCAGAGATACTTTAATGGGTTTATTCAATAGGATGATAGATGGATTAAGACGATATTTGGGAATTGTCCAAGACAAAAGATATATTTAACCCTTGTTAGCCGGTTGTTTGTTCTTTTTTTTGGGTAGTTATTCTTGAATTTAATAATGAATTTAATAGAAATTTATACGTTTAAATAAATATAAGGTGGATTTAAAAGAGTACTTTACTATTTTATAAGAAACTTAATAAAATAATAAATGAATTGTTTAGTAATTATTATTTAGACCCAGCTTCTTCCAGAATTTATTATTTATTCATTTATATTGAATTTCTTTCCAACTTGCGTTAAAATGAACTTGAGGGTGTTAATCATTTCTCCTCTAACTCAATCTTAGCCTTTATTCCCGACGGCAAGACTTCAGGCAGATGGCGGCAAGTGGTTCCGCCGGCCACATGGCGTATGAGTAATCATCGCAAAGCCTTAACCATTTATGGCACCCCATGCAGCCATCGATCGCTCAGCCAGCCAGCATCTCGCATCTCAGCTTGGACAACGAATTCGATTCAACAATTGTTTGTTTGTTTGTTTATTCGCTGGTTGGTTGGTTTGTTTGGCTTTTGCCTGGTCTCTTGGCTTTCGACTGCGATTCCGATTCCAAATCCAATTCCGATTCCGAGAGCTGGTTCTGCTGGCCATTATATGGTGCCTTGTCACGCTGCTGCAGTTGCTCGAGCTCGGTTTTGAGGATAGCCTGCGACCAAGTTGGGGTCGCAATTCTTTATTTGTATTCCGAGTAATTGTCGTTGCCGTCCCCGCCGTTGTCGGTGATGTCATCCGGCAGGTAGAAGTGTGTGCATAGAGGTGCCAGTGCCAGTGCCAGAGGTGACTTTTTTGCAGCAGTCATCGTCGCGAGCTGTGTGTCGTTGATGGATTCGTTTTGGGGCGAATCTCGGCTCGGATTGGATTGGTTTGGATTGGATTGAATTGGCCAGTGGAGAGTTGTGGCGAAGTGGAGTGAAGAGTATCGGCGGCGGCTCTTGTCTTGGCCCGTTGCTGCGCATTTTGACCAAGTTTAGCCAAACTCAATTAGTCTTAACTGATGTTTCGGCTTGGGCTTTTTATAGAACCCCCCAACGCCAGAGGATTAGGAGGCAAGGGGTGACCTATGGATTTCTGATATCATTGGGGTCAAGGCCAGCGAGCACCCAAGAGCCAAACCCAATCCCAGAACCGATCCCGCCGTCTCGGCAGCTGCGCAATTCAAAGAAGAAAGCCGTGCACATAAATTCAGTTGGCAAAAAGGCATTCTCAGAGCTCGGGCTTCGATTCAGCGTCTTTAATTAGCACTGAAATTAAACTTTTTTGTCGGCTTTTTTTGGTTGCTTATTCGGGGTGCTTTTTCCTTTCCATTTGTCGCATTACCTGAAACTCATCCCGATCCCAGCCTGGGATCTGCCGGATTCCAGTTTCCAAGCAGCTCCCGACTAATTCTTCTTTAAATAAACCGAGAAGAGCCGACAAATAAGCAGCCGAGGCAGCAGCAAAGCAAATTCTCAAAATTTTCATAAACACGCTAACGAAAAAGTTCTTTTGCCGACGACCTTGGGAATTCGCGTTTCATCTGCTTTGCGTGCTTCATTTTATGGCCGCCGCCCCCTGCCCCTGCTTTATTTATTAATTCGTAATGCCATTTTACGTCTGGCCATTTGGTATTCCATGGAAAAGTTTTCGTACAGTTTACTTAGACATTTTATATTTTTGGGGCGATGCCCCGAAAGAATCTTCAGAATGCAAGTACCAGAAGCGAGACCATTTTCGCTCTCTAGCACAAGTATCTGCAGAATTGCGCAACCCCCCCGGCCACAGAGAGATACTTACATATATCGAGTGCTTTGACTTCGTTTCCTCTTTTGTATTTTTGCATTATTTTGGTTTCTGCCGCGGCCTGCATTCAGCATACGCCCTGTTTGCCCCGCCCCATCGCCCCTCCAATTGCGTCTGCAAAACACATTCGCAATGGAAAGCAGAAGTGGAATACCAAAGAGGCGAAAGAACACAGAGCACGCTCCTCATTGTGCCCGCCTCGGCGATGCCCAGATGCTGATGCAGATGCAGATACGAGGCCGGTCTAATAGATACAGATACAGATATACATACTTGCACAGTGCGAGGCTCGCACAAAGGCAAATAGAAGCGCAGACAGCCGCGGAGCATTCGGATTGCAAGAATCGATGGCAAAGGGCGGCGGGGTCTGGCGAAGGCAGCTTCTTGTACCAATTACTTAATTTAGCAATAAAATTGCAAAAAGAGCGGGGGACAGAGAAGGGAGAACAGAGAAGGGAGAACTGAGCACAGAGAATCTAGAGTCCGAGAACAAACTGGCAGAAGAACGCGAATTGCATCTGCAAAAGTTGCATAACCACTGGCGGGGCAAATATGAGATGATAATGGAGGAAAAGAGGGGGTAAATGGGGTTGACTCTTTGGCCCCGCAGAGAAGAAGGCGCCGCATTCATGAGGCAAGTGGGTCAGTGGTGCAACGGATGCAAGTACCACCAACAAGAGACTTATCGCCAGGCTATGATAGATTGTTCCTTATTAAACAATCAAATTAACTTAAGAATCTACGTAGTAAGAGCTCCCTGTATCCCATGGATAACCAATTACCTGCAACACCCATATACCGACTCATTTCTTTCCCGGCAACCCCTTTCCCCTTTTTCTCTCAGTACACTTATATGGTATGATTTAGTGCCGCCGCCACTGACTTGGCTGAGTTATTAATTAGCAACGGAGCTGGGTGAGTGTGTGTGTTCCCTCCTCCCCGCCCCTAGCCCGTGGGCGTTCTCGGATGAGCTGAACCGAGCTGAGCTGGCTGCACTTGACTGATCTCCCAACGAGCTGCGTCCCCCGCCCTCTCGCGAGATTTTTCCCCCCTGTGAGTCAGGCGGCTAATATTCGCGATCGTTTTGGGGGCCTTGTCAAAGGTGAGTAATAAGCGGGGAGCTCGTATATGGCCCGATGGATGCTTCCACAGAAAAACGCCAAGTTTCGAGGCAAATGTTCACCTTGAACTTGGCCAGACAGCGGACAGCGGGAGGTGGCGGAGCTAACTACATATTTGAATTTGAATTTTCCTATCTATTTCCCTTTGGAGTCGCCTCTTTTTTGTTTTGCAGTTGCATTGCGCTGCTCAGCGAAGCTGAAAATATTTAAATGCTGAAAACAAATGGTAGCTTTTTTCGCGGCAGCTGCTAAACAAATATGAATGCGAAATGTGTGTGTTTGTTGGGGCCTGGGACTCACCCACGAAACCCCGACAATGCTGCTGCTGTTGATGATGATGATGACGATTTTTGTTGGCCTGGCCAAAAAGCAGAACCACAAGCGACAAAGTAATTACGTCGACAGAGAGAGAGAGAGCTACAGCAGGTTATGCAAGTTCAAGGCCAAAAACTCTGCATTAATTATAATTATTTTTGCATTTGTTAAGCGCAGAGGGGCAGCAGCAGCAGCAGCAATAACAACGATTCAGCGTCGTTGCCTGTTAATTGTCTGGGCGAATGCAAAAGAAGAAAAACAGGTAAATGCAGAATTTGTTTTTGCTCGAATGTGGTAATTAATTGTGGCCAGCAATCGATGGCTGAGAATCCCCCCACGGGGGTTAATGCCACTCGAAAGAATAAAACTCCCCTGTAACTGACACAAGTCTCCCTCTTTTTTGCACACATAAAAGACTTCATTGGCTTGTGTTTCAAAACCCAACACTTGGACACTAATTTTTATCACCCTGTTTGTACAAAAAGAAAGGGAAAAAACAGAGAAAATACAATCAAAACAACACATGTAACCCGAGGAGACCTGCTCAATCGCTGTTGTACTCCGGGGAAAGTGCTATTTTCCACACCAGAACATGGGCACGTACTTTGGGTTTCACTTTAGTTATCTGTGTAATGTATATATATGGGACAAGAGCCGAGGCGATATAATTTGCAGGGATTTGCGATACCAAATTCAATTTTAACTTTATCGATAAGAAATCGATTGCAAAAGGGGGAGACAGACTTAATCTAAATATTGCTGCTACTTCATTATGGTTTAATAATGTGACATCCTTGCATCCTTAATCATCTCTCTGCTGATGCTGCTTAAAGGAAGCTTTAATTTTGGATCATAATTCAAGTATTTAGCATTTGTTTCCTGCAATTCTGACCTTCTTTTACAACTCCTTCATTCTCATTATTATGTCTGTCTTCTTGGAAGTCTTGGTCCACGTTGCGTATACGCAATTGAGGACTCCCGTTCCCTTACACAATTTTGTGTGTGTGACACTAAGCGAGTGTTCATAGCTGCCAGCCAACATACTTTTCCAATTACAATTTCCTCCACTCTGAACAGCTTTTATTAACAGATTCCATTTGGTGGCAACTGACAAACTTTGTTTCCCTGATTTAACCCTTTCTCCCTTTCGGCTGCTTGTCTGTTTATTTTTTTCTAGGGAGATTTATTTACAATTTGAATCATGATAATATTTAAAGTCACAACACACACAGAGAGGCCAAAATATGCCTTGCTGAAAATGGAATTTAATGAGGAAAATGTATTTAAATTAAATGGAAATTTAACAGCGCGACTTTCAACTCCCATTGGCTTTTCCCTTATTTATTCTCGCTGTCACAGGAAAATATAACGTGTAAAAGAAATCATTTAAATTTAAGTCAAAATTAAAACGTGAAATTGTTTAATTACACACATTTATTTGTGCATTCGAATGCGCGGCAGTGAATTTGCATAGTAATTGCCGTTCAATTGAAATAATTGATTGTTTAGTTCGATTGAAATGAGGCTAAAGTGTGTTTGTTTTTGATTGATTTGCCGATACCGAGATTACATAGATAATATGTGGGTTTAAGTACGGGTAATTTAATCTAGATTTATTTTAAATCTAAGCATTGATTAGTTTTTAATTAATTTAAATAAAGGAAAGTTTTAGTTCAGTGAAAATAACTAAGAGCAGTTTTTTATTAAATATTCTTAGTAAATAGACAACACATAACAATCTTAATCAAAAAGAACTCGGAGACTGCGTAATAGACCTTAAAGACTTGTGTAAACATTTCCACTGATCAGACCTGAATAAAATCATATCCATATGATACGGAAATCGATTTAATTTCCCCCGATAACCTTCTATTAGCCATAGTTATTATGTATAACTGGTTAACGCGTTTGGTTAAAGAGCGAGCTTCGGCAATTAACACAGAACGTTGGCTTGACCATGCGCTGGTCCCATCCAATCGCATAAATATGCTAATTTATGTTTTCAGCAACCAAGTATATATTCTAAGCCCCGATTCATTTTATTATTCAGCTAATTAGCATAAGTTGCGCGATTAGAGACATTTTGAGTTGTGTGTGGTTGCGTTTGATGAAAAGTAAAAGTAGTATTTTCTAAATGATGACGCAAGCTGAAATCGAAATAAAAAATGGGTCAAGGTTGTTGTTGAAGCGTATAATGTAGTTCGGTAGTTGAGTTGGAGTTTTATAGTTATGGAAATTAATTATAATTAGGAATAGTTCAGGTGCTTTAATAGAGTGTTTAAAAGCTAATTTTTATGATAGTAATAAAGATAAGAATATTGATTAAATGGAGAAAGTCTAAATAGGATTTTATTAATGTTCTAAAATTAAACAAAACTTGAACATATTTTTTACCAATAACACATTTATAGTGGCTTATTTGTAGCCAATATATACGACTTTAAATTAAACAAAAGACTTGTGACCAAGCATTTTATTTACATTTCTTAGCTTATTTTTAGGCAAATTTAAATGATTTTATAAATATATTTCAATATTTGTTTCTTCTTATTTATTTCTTTATTAAAATCCTTAAAATATTAGCCATGAATAAACTGGACTATCCTCTCGTCGGAGTCATCTCGGCTTCTGTCCTCATCGAATCCAGAATTTCGGGCTGCATTGTTTCCCCAGTTGTTTCTATCATTGCCAGAGTTATCAAGTGATTCCAATCTCTTCAACAGATTATCAACATCGGAACTGTGTACACTAAAGCTCCTGTCCCCGCCATCGCCACCTGAGAATTGTCTTCCTCCTCCTCCTTCTCCTCCACCGAATCCACCAATATTTATATTCTGAAATCCAGATTGAGCGATCGTCGAATAGATTAATCCGCAGATCAGCAGAAGACGGAAAATGGCTTGCATTTTTTTGTATATTTCCTTTTCAAAGCTCTGGTCGCCGTTGACTGAATGTCAGTGGGCCTTCGATTGGTGCTTTTATAGTCTAGCCGGGCTCTTGGGTTATCAGCCGGTCTCTATGAACCATATAGTATAAATGCACAGAGGTTATTAAATACTGATTGAGGTGAGAGCGGGAAATTCCAGCTAATGCCAACGTTCATGTTTACCACAATCATTTAGTGATACGTTAAGCGAGTGTCAGTTTTAAGCGTTTGCTATAAAGAAATCTTGTTAAGACTGGGAAATATCCAAACAACATATTTTCTGAGATTAAAATATCTCTGAAGTATATACATTTTTTTTTTGCTTAATTAAAAGCAACTTAATTCTTTACACAAATCTCTTAACAAATACATAATTCTAAAACTTATTCAATAATTTCAATCCGTGGACCCAAGAAGGTCTCTTCGCCACTTGAGTAATCCGTCAGGTTGTGCTCCTCCTCCCATATCGGCACCATTTCGTTCATAAACTCTTCGGCACTGTTGTTGCCACTCCCCGAGGACTCCTCCAATGCATCCTCATCGGGCAATCCAATCCAGTCGTGCGAATGGGCAGCAATTAGCGCTGCATAAACGACTCCGAGCAAGAGCAGCAGCGGAATAGTGTGGCTCTTCATGTTGCTAGATTATTTGCCTAGCTGCAACTGCAGTTTCTAGTTTTAATTTCTTTCGTTTTTATACGGTTCGAAGGGGCAGTAGATGGCGGTGATAACTTAAGCGGAATTCTGGAAAATCAAGTCTGGGCTAAGCCCGTCAGTTGCTGTGATTTCCTCATTCATATTCCAGGCTTCAAATGAGTCAGCAGCGGTCCAAGTAAAGTAAAGTCAATAAAAAAGGCATCGCGCATACGACACGTTGCCGCCTGCGGTTAAACAGCTGATAAGTTAGTCAAATGTTATATAAATAAATGGTTAATTAAGTTGTAATGTTATGTTGTAATTACTAATTACTAAAGATATTGTTGTTACGAGCACAATAGCCTTTTTATTTGTTTAGAATCATTAAATCACAAAAAAGGAGTAGAAAATATAGCTCAAAACCAGTAACCTAATCTTGGGGCAACTGTTTCACGAGTCACCCTTGTGGCCAGGCTATTAAACAAAATCAGAAAACACAACGAAACATAGACCAGTGATGGGATGCTGCCGGCAACCCCTAAATGACTTGGCTACGAGAACATCGAGCACTTTACTCCGCTTCGTTGCCTCAATCCCTCTTCGGCTCCTCTGGCACTTTATTCAATTTTCCAAAGCGCGCGCACAGCTACATACCTCCTGTTTCAGCCCGTTCTTTTCCGCTCCCCCCAAAAAAATCCCCTGCTGAAACATGCAATGTACTCACGAGGCTAATGCCCTTTTATGGCTTTGGAGTGTGCCGCATCAGCAGTACGTTGCAGCAGGCAGCAAGGCAACCTCCTAACCGCCATGCGAACACGACCATTAGATGGGGGCTGCTGTGCAGCAGCTCATTATACCACACACACACAGGGGAAAACCCACTGACTGCTCTGTGAATATGTCTCACACATTTGCATCATCCTTATACAAGTCTGAGACCCTGTGCTATAGAAGTCAACGTTTTGGCTTTTACTTAAATCGCTTGGACCGATTTTCTAAACGATTTTCACACTCTCAGTTTCGTTATTTCATTTTATGTACAGAGGAAAATTCTGCAAGAAAGTATGCAATTTGTTTTTAAGAAGCTATAACCGGATATTCGATGATCAGAACTTGTGTAGTATACAGCTTTTACCTGAGCAGTTTACCACTTTTACTTATATCATATCAATAATATATTTACTTAATTCAAATTATGTGTAACCTCCACAATCATTAAATACTTCTTCCATCATGCCACAATTTGTTCAAGTTCAAGTGACCAAACAAGAAATTGGCATGCCAAAATCGTTTAAAGCTAAGCTCGTTAATGATATCTAATTGAAATACATTATTATATTTTTTTTATTCAACTGCGTCAGCCGTTCAAGAATCTCTGCATTCCAGCGGCGCAGCAACAAATCAAACTCGATTTTGAGTGTGGTTTCTAAGCCCACATAAATACCGGACTGTAGAACCTTAGCAAGTGTCACAAAACGAAAGAGTGGGGGGAAGGGAAAACAACGACCGAAATGGCCCAAGCACTCCGCCATATATGTATGACAGGCAGTCGTCAAATTAACATTTCAGTCACACAGTGACCTTCACCTAGAAGCCATCAAAGCGTACCCAAGCGGCCCAGCCCTAGCCCCAAATCCCAAGCCTCAAGCTCCGACGGAAACTGAAGCCAAAGCCAAAACCAACTTTAACGCAACGCGACCAAAAAACGTATAAAAACTAAAGACAATAAACAAAAATAAAATAAAAAACGGACAAGGAACAAGTCTAGGTAAAGACGAAATTAAAACACACTTTTATTTAAAACACAAAATATATCAAGAGAGTTATTTAAAAGGCAAAATGAAAAATATTATTTATTAGACTTTCATACCGTAATAGCTTGTAATTTAAATATTTGTATATATTACAGAAATAAATCTTAAAGCTTAATACAACTTAACTTAAACGTATAAAAGAAAGGTGAACAAAATCAACTTCAAATATTTTCTCCATATTTTATTTTCTTTAACAATTATTTAGGTACATATTAAATTAAGCTCCAGCTTATTTTAAACACTTTCAAAATCAATATATACCCTCTCAGCAAGGGCATAAAAAAATGTATTAAAAAAATGAGACACAACCGAAGCCTTTGCTCAGTTGGTCGCGTAATTTTGTTTTTGGAGCCACTTGATTAGCACGCTCTGAGCCATGTTTAGACGTGGGCTGTTTAACCAAACGGCAGCCACTCTGTACACCCGACCTGGCCGCCGACCAATCCGTCGTCCAATCCCATGGCAGCAACAACAAGAGCACCGATATTGGCGGCGTCGGCGACCAGAATTCAGCTAAAGACCGCACTAAAGACTTTGACGCAAAAAACGTGCGAGTACGTGCCGCTGATTAGTAAAACAAACAAATTAAATTGGTTTCTGCTTCAGCCTGTTTTTCTTCTTTATTTTTTTTTGATTAGCTTTCGGCTTTTGGCTAAGAGCTAGGCCAAAAAAGAGCGAGCCAAAGAGAGTTCATAGGGTTTTAAGAAGAGAAAAATGTGGGCTAAGAGCAAGGGTTCAAGACATCACTTGGTGGGACAGATGTTAAAATATTTAACTTAATAATAGCAAACAGTATTAAATAGTGTTTTTTATTATCTTTTTTTTTAACAAATAAGAAGCAGATCTATGAGGGGCACACGACTTGTCCAAACAATTGTCTATAAAAATGATTAAAACTTGAGCAAATATTTATAACTTTAAGAGTCGATCAGCTTTGGATATTTCCATTCCAGGTTAACCTTAATTCAGTTTCTTTAGGAGACTAAAAGCTAAATCCTATGATCTACCAGAGCGTTGCAAACTTCTGACCAAAATTATAATAACCTGAAAGGGTACTAGCTAATAAACCAATCCAATTAAATTTACTTTACTTTGGATAATTTATATGATTCAATCTACAACAGGTATCATGTTTATAATTTGTACTAAACTCATTAAATGCACTTGTAATGCGAACTGGTTAATTTTCATATTAATAAATAATAGATGAACTCTTTTGACCATCAAGGTCCGCCACAACCAAATCGATTTGATCTTTGCGACCACTACTACTGGTCTTGGCTTATTGGCCATTGACAGGCTGGCAGGCACCTGTGGCTCAGAGAGATCTATGAAGCCAAATGAATATTTATATAAGAACGAATTGCATTGTCATGAGTAGGCAAACCTCTGGCGCATTCTTTGGCTTTATGGCCTGGTCCGCGCAAAAGGGTGAAGACAGAGAGACAGAGAGTCAGGTGGCTTGTTAATCCAAGCCAAATCAATATGCAGGTCGCGGCTTTGACTCAATTCTTATTTTGCCCGAGACGTCATTATAAACCGCAGTGTTTTGGGTACAGAAACAGAGGGGGTTTGCTTGGGCTAAGCCCATTACTGGACACCAGTTGGGTAACTGCTGGCGATGCTGGCTGTTGTTACACTGGAAAAAGTACATAGTTGATTGAAACTAAAGAATTTACTACTTCTTAATAGGCAATGAAGCTCCAAAATATCTGCTCTTGAGGTTGATATATTATTTTATAAAATTCTTCAGATAGTATATCTTTTTTTCCAGTGCACTGCTCCCTCTGCTGCATTGTTCTCGGTGGCGTTCTTAACGAGCGCAGCATGCAAAACAAGGCGCAAGACGACATTTGGCCAACACACACAGAGGGAATCGCAGAATCGCTTTTATGGCCGATGCGCCCCTTGCATGATAATCGACCTGGCTGCCCAGTGGCAGAGGCAAGGCAGTTCCCAATCCCAGTTCCAGCAGTCCCCCCCAGACCAAGTCCCAACTGGGTGACACTCTGACTTTGCCCTGTCCCTCTGGGAGTCCGTGCTGCTGTCTGATTGTGCGCACGCGCTCATAATCAAAGAGTCTTCCCCTGCGAATCTGATTCACCCTTCGGCCGGAGCCGCGGCATATTATGATGGATGGAGCGTTGGCGAGTGATTCGCCTTGACGTTGATGCGCCATCAAGGAAAATTATTGCGTGCGCGCAATTAAAACTAAAATAAAGTTGCAAAAATATGAATCCAAATTTGCATGCCGCCATACATGTGGCAGCAAGTGCTTATAGTATCTGGACAATGATGCAGTGGCTTCACTCAAATGACTCAGTCAGGCGGTCCAGTCAGAGCTTGAGCGATATTCATTCGATCAGCGAAGTTACTTGAAAGATATTTGAGGTTTAAGGATATTGAGCAAGACTAAATTATATCGAATGTAATAGCTATTATTATTTAAATTTATAGCAAAATTATTATGCTAAAAAAATATCTTTACTGGATTTTATTTAAACTGCTTGAGTTTAGTAACGATTTTTCTACACTTTCGGATGAGCATTTGCCAATTTATGGTTCTAAAATTAGACAAATAAAAATTTCATTTTAAAAATTAGTTAAAATATGTTTTAAAAATATTCATGGAACTATACTATATACCCTTTCCTCGGTTATATCTGCTTACCTGGTTTTTCAAGAACGCTTGTGTATAAGCAGCGTTGTGTATTAACTGGATTAATTTATCTATTTTAAATTTGGAACGTTGGAAAGAAGCTATCATAATAAACAAATGAATTAATTAATAATTTATACCCAAACTTAACCATATTTTATAAACTCCACTAAAGTCGTATGTTTCTTAGACACTCTTACAAATCTTTTAGCAATAATATTTCAAAGAGAATTCAATTCGCGTATTTATCGTTATGATTTTAATTTCTCCCAATATTTACACTTAAATTTTAAAAGCTTGACTTTTAACGTTTTCATATCCAGAACATAAATTGTTTTTCCTTTTCCCTTTAATATTCCATTCCATTTAATTGGGGTTTATCATTCACAAAAGATTGTGTATCATTTTGGTTCTTTGGTTCAGTGAATTTCGCTTCATTTAACTATTTACTTTGCTGACTTTAAGCTGCACAGGTTTTTGAGTTGGCTAAAGCACTTTAAATGTGAAACATTGTGCATATTGTGCAATCGGATTTCATGCTGAAGCTTTAATCCATTGCTGATTCAATTTGTTGTATGTATTGTAAATGGTCGTACCTTTTTGCCAAATAGTTGGGCAATGAAGCGTACAACTCTGGCTGTCCTTCTGTTTTCGTTTTGAAATTTATATAGGTTGTATTTTTAATGCCACTGTGACGCATTGGGAAAAATGTTTCCCTTTGATTCTGCGAGAGCGGTAGCGTGGCAGGATGGGACAGCCCCAAAAACCCCTCGGACTGCGGCGCTTAACGGTGACATTGTTGACATATCTGGACACTTGGATCGCGTCGCAGCGGGGCGCGATGTTTGTGCCACGATATGTTGCCAGTTCCATTTCATATATATATGTATGTATTGTCGTTTGTGTGCGAATTTGGTGTTTATTTGCCAGATTCTCTGCTCTTGAATTTATGGCAAGGCAGTGAGTGGCATGGAACTGTAAAGGACAAGTGACAAACAAGCCTGAAATGTTGTCAGCGATACTTTATAGCGGGGGAGAGACGGGAAGCTAAGAGTGTAAAGCATAATTTATTCAGCGAAAAGCGTGTCTTACTCTAATATATGGATAAGTACTGTTTAATGTTTAAAATTAGAGTCTAGTTTATATTAGACAAATACAAGAAACATGTATATACTCATAATAAATCCATATATTCTTAACTTTTAGTAATAAAAATAAACCAAAGAAAAGCCCAAAACAAACATTTAGGACACAAATATCTTCCCTTAGTTCATGTTTTCCATATTTACCCATCGCTCTTCCTGGAAACTATTTGTTTTTGAATAACTTATCTGCATCAGCTCTGAGCCAGCCTCAATAATTCATCTTCAAATTGAATTAGATTCCAGAAACCAGCAGCTATCGGACATTCGTGTGTGTCATACACACAGAACACACACTGAAAATTTACATAGCTAAACATGCTATGCAAGCAATCAAATTATAGAGGAATTTGAGATAAGTCCGAGCTACGTTTTCGGCTGTCAATATTTCATATTTTTATCGATTTTATATACATATGTAGATACAACCAAGTACGCACACGAAAGCGAGAAGCAAATCATAACACATTCTGGCCCGTCCCGGCCTGGCCTGGGCCACTAAAGATGGATATCTGACAAAACATATTGCCGCAGTAACAATATTTTGCTTTCCAGGCCAAGCTCCATCGACTGGCGGCTGGCTGAGTGACTGACTGCCCCACTGACTAACTGACTGGCTGACATCAAAAACTGAG
Organism: Drosophila seguyi; assembly: GCA_008042675.1. Taxonomy (NCBI): domain Eukaryota; kingdom Metazoa; phylum Arthropoda; class Insecta; order Diptera; family Drosophilidae; genus Drosophila; species Drosophila seguyi. Next base: position 105,930 of record VNJU01008075.1, read on the forward strand.
GGAATACTTTGAGGCTGTTTATCGCAGACATCAGAGAGCAGCAGCCTTAGTTTCTTCGGCATCAACAACAACGGCCCAAAGCCGCAGGCAAGCACGCGTTCTCCAAATATTTATGAGCCGCAAAAACAGAAGGAGGAGGCCAAGGAGGAGGAGTACTGAAGGGAGGGGGAGTGCTGGGGGGCAGGGAACTGACATTGGCCAGGGGGATTTCGGGCAAGTGATTTACCGAGCTGAGCTTCAAGTAGCCGGAGCAGCTGTCAATCAGGCTGCAATCAGCCTCCACTTTAAGCCTATAAAAACGTCTGCAGTTAGCGGTAAAGCAAAGCCAAAACCCAAAACCCAAAAACCCACCGAAAATCAACCATCAAAAAATATTGTATTGTATGTAAACCGAGTACAAAAAGTAAAAGTGGCTTACGGTAAAAAACAATCCAACATCCAACAGCGAGAATTTCATATATTTCATATAGCGCCGCCGCCGCACCCAGAAATCTCCATGAAATGGAGACGCGTCCGAAGTGTACAGAGACAATTAGTGACCTCAAAAACGTTTTGCAGTTAAAGATTTTGCTTCTTTTTTTTTTTCTTAACTCTGCAGTTGATCTTTTATGGGCGATCTTGGCAGGGAGACCTCATAATATCTTGGTCGTCGACTGCATTTAGTTAATGAGATCTTAAACATTGACGGGCCCTGGATTTTCACTTCCCTTATAGCAAACAAGACGTGATCGGAGAGAGAGACTCGGGCGAAAATGTGTTGATTGGAGCCAGGAGGAAATATATCTTTTGATTCGTACAGTTGCGGTGGGAAAAATAGCAGTGGAAATTTGGATATTTTGTTGATTTAATCGAGAAGATACTAAAAAAAGAAATTAGTAATAATGTTTTCATTTTCTAGCAAAAATAAAACAATGTAATAATTTTTAAGACGTTCGATCCTAACATATTGCGTGATTTTATGGAAGTGTCTTGTTGAAATAATTTTAAATAGAGACATATTTGCTTTTCATAAGTATTAAAAGGTTAATTTACATCTTTTCAAGGAAGCTGTCTATAATATGTTAACAATATTTTATTAATAACAAATAACTTAGCTAATATATATTATATATCCCAAATATTAAACACCTTTAAATGTTTAAAAGAAATATATTAAAATTAAGAGCTACTTTTGGCCACTGCGCTGTATTTAAAGGGTGTGGCTGGGCATTTGGTTTCCCCGAAGAATGGTCATCCAATTTGGGTTATTGGTCACGCTGACAATTTCTACCTGGCCAAATAACAAAAAAATATATATTTTTATTTATTTGAATATCTTTTTCTTATTTTGCAGACCTTCATTGGGGCCTAGCGCAAATAAAATCCAATCCCCAAGCAAATTGGTGAGTGTTTCTGTGTGAGTGTTTCTTTTTTCTGTCGTTTTTTTTTCCTTTAGGCCAAAACACGAAACGAAACTGTCAATTGATGTCTTCGGCGCCGGACGAGGCGGCTTTTGGTATTTCCTTGGAATTATCTTAATGTGAAATCTTGAACTATGTTTGGGGCATGGTCACAAGGGCCTGCCTGCCGGCCGGCCGGGCCGACTGATAGAAATACCTAAGACAATTTTTAATGGATTTCGGTCTTGACATGACATGTCCGAAGTGTCTTAAGGCGCATTTAATTGCAAAGTTTTGTAACATCAACACAAGATGTCACAGACACTTGGCCTGAGGCGAGCCCCAAAAGAAACCAAATAGACTGTGGCCTAATCTTTAACTAAATATCTATGGCAGAAGTTAAAGCCTTATCTTGCTTGCCATATTGTGTACATACTGAATGCATGCTCAGATTAGTGGTTGGTAGGAAAACCCTTTTCATATCCCTGCGATTACACATAATTTTCATGTTAATGGCGGCTGGAAAATGCCAAGGTACGATAACGAGGAAACCCTGCAGACAAACAAACCAAAAAAGCAAGAAAAAAAAAGAAAAGGGAGAAATAAAATTGTAAGAATAACGAAACATATGCGCACTGACGTGTGCAGCTAAGCGGAAATCTAACCGACATACCAAACCGAAAACACACCGAAAGGCCACCTAATGGAAGAACCTAAGACCATTTTAGGTGTAGGGTTAATCAGACTTTTAAATGCGCTGCCTAAAGATAGTATTTATTTACAAAATTTGTGAATTTCTCGTACAACAAATCATTAGGAATTCTATTTCTGTAAACTTCATAAAAGATGTAAAATAAAAACTATAATACGTCTTTGTCAACTCCATAAAAAGAGTCCTCTTTAAAGAGGTTCCCTTCAAGAATATTAACTCAAAAATATTTAAATTGGCTTTATAATAACCCAAAAAGCAGCTAGGGTAGTATATCTACTTAAACTTGTCTTCAACTGCTTTACTTTGTTAAAACTCCAGTTAATTCGCAAATTATCTAGAATTTAGTACAGAGCTTTGAAAAGTTTATAGCAAGCACGAAAATGTATTTAATAAAACGCTGGTCGTACGGTTAAAGCAAGTGCACCGGCCTCGTAACCGCAACAATCTACTCTAATCTGGCGAATCGTGACCTAATTTGGAATTGAAATAACTTCCAACTATATAACTTTTATGCATCCGCTCCTTTTATTAGTTTACACCCCGGCCATAAGGAAGCGATATTCCCAGAGATTACGTCACTCCCGTACGCGACTTCTTCGCAGGACAACAAAGTTGTATAAGGGGGAGAAAGGGGCTTTAAAACCGGAGGAGATTATATGACCAGACATAGCCCGGACGACTAAACCCATAATATCCCTCTGCAGCAGGCCATAAAAAAGAAGGGCAAATAAAATGGTCCAGAGACTTGCGGCTCAGGTGTGTGAGCGACGGCGGTGGCGGCCTACAGACGAAAACCAGGGACTGGCATTTGTTTTTTTACCTCTCTCCGCCCTGCGGTGGTTTTTTTGTTGAGTTTTCTCTTTATACATATATATATACTTTTTTTTACAACGCTCGGAAACGGATGCGGATACGGATGCGGATGTCTGCCATAAACGGGCTCATTAGTAGGCACAATGTGGCGTGGCTAATGTGCTTTAATAGATACTCCACCGGCATTCCATTCCTCAAGCGTTTGGTTTGCTCTCGTTTCGGTTAAGTTGGGCTCTTGTTTCTTGGCCACAGGGAAATGGCCGGAGCGAGAGGAGACGGAGAAGGAGCAACGTTAAAGCGGACTTTTACAGCAGTTTTAAAGTCGTAAACACCCAATAAAAATTTAATGACGCCGAACAGGTTGCGGCCCCTAAAGCGAGTCGGTGCAGAGAGTCCAGTCAACGATTTTCGAATCCTGTTTAAAGTTGAAAAATCCAGGGGCTTATTGATTTTATTCCCATTTTTTTTTTGCAGCCACTGCCGCTGTCCGTGGCTGACGCTCATTTCGTTTGATTTTGGACAGTTTAATGCTCCATTGAATGTTTCCGGAAAGCGATGGAGAAGGAGTTGCCCCCATGGGATGTCCATGCTTACGCCTGGCTGCTCCCGTTACTTTAGCAGCCTTTTTCCTCTGCGCCAAGGATGCACACCAGCATCCTTCGCCCTTTGGAACATTCGATTGGCAACTTTGTTTGGCAAAATTGTCTCCTCGCTGGAGAGGTCCTGTCGCCTGCACATTTCGCCTCACTTTCCTAACGCCTCTCTCTTCTAGCTGCTGCTTGAAATGTCAATTGCGCTTATTAGGGGAAAGTTCACTGCGCTCTGAGCGGGATTGTGTCTCAGAGATGGTCTCCATGGATTACACAGAGTCAGGGAAGGCCTTAAAATAATCAAGAAAATCGTAAAATTGTATATTACATTAAAGGTAAAATGCGGACCCAAAACAAGAATACAAAAGATATTCCAATATAACGTTTTTAAATAGTATTGCGTGAATCCTTCACCTTTCACGCAACCATCTCTGATAATAACAAGGAATAGCTAAGTACCTGAAAGCTGTCGCCAGGTTGAATAACAAAAGTGGAAAACATTCCGACACTTGACGGAGGTGTTTTCGAAAGTTGTTCAAGTGTGTGGCATAGGCCGCAAAAGGGATACCAAGGAGCATGGATGAAGAGGAGCGCTGCCTCTGTCATTGCTGCTCCTAAGCTCCTTCCAATAGACCGGATTCCCGACGCTGACGGCACTGTGCTGCAGCTGTGACAAAACTAACTAAGATGTTTGCTTGTCTACTAATGACAGCTCCCAGCAGATGGCAGTTGTCGTCGCACAGTTAATTCCTCTCGGGCAAAAGCATTTAGGCAATCAAATTAGTCTAAGCCAAAAGCTTAAAGCCAACTAATAGACATGGACACAGGCAGTAGGAGCAGCAGACAGCTGGCCAAAGTTCCCTGACAGAGATTGCCTGTACGACAGATGGGTTTAGGGGAGCCTTTGGCGAAATTTATCTTCCCAGACGAAATGACAGTCCAAGCTGTGATTGAGAACCGGCAACGTCAGAGTAAATCAGGTAAAATATGTCGCTCGATTTATTTGAAAATGCAAATTGCGCCAAAAGGTGTTCCGCAGCTTAATTAAAAACTGAGCCAGCCACTTTAGCTGATTGCCGCCAAAAAGCAAAATGAATTTGAAATCTTATACAGAGTGAAATAATTGCGCAACGAATTCATTCACAACTTGATATTTGAGCTCATAGTTTGAAATTCCTTCTAAATAACCAAGATATGTATTCAGTTATTTATTATAAAACTAAGTGAATCGTTTAAGGAGTCAATTAATAATTTTTATCAAATATATAATATAACCGCGAGGACACTGATAAAAATTTGCACAATTTGCTCTTTTTTTCACCAAAATTTGTCACTTTTAATTAGTTGATATTTCGTTTATTCGCTTATGCAAATACTTATTTTATATAAAATTGCGTAGTTTTGTGTGGCAATTTGCATATTTATTATTTGAAAAAATGTTGCTGCTGCGCATCGCAAAATACAAGCTGAATATTGCATTCTATGCGATTGAATAATTTGTATTTAAATCGGTTTTGGGTTGAATGACCGCAAATAGCGAACAGTTTGTTGTTTTCTTGTTTAAACGATTTTGCTGTTCGCTCGATAAATGTCAGCGGGGATTAGATGCAAAACAAAAACGTTTTTATTTTGTTTGTAGAGCGAAATAAATACACGCATCCCCCTCACGATTGAATTGTGCTCAACACGGCGTATGATTAATCAGGCAGCGACTAATGCACTTAGCGAACAGGGCTATGACATTAAAACTTAAGTGTTGCCCGCACTTAATTTAAAATGCATGTTAAAACGCCATTAAGCCGGAGCAGGAAGTGCTGGCGATGCCAGTATAATGCGAGCACCACTACCCTCATCTTCTTGGCGACGATCTGACCCGAGTCCGGGTCCAGGTCTCAGGTCCAGGGGCAAGCCGTAAGCGTTTATTGAACCCGCAGAGGAGACAAAGCAATTGGCTCATCCTCATCATATCATGTCACAATGCAGCCAAGCGTTGCATATAAATTGCCAAAAATTATGAAAATCCGATGCCTTAACAGGTAGCTCTAATTACAGGATTCACAGCTCATATGACTAATTACATTTTTGTTTTTAATTCTTTTTTTTTTGCATATATATTAACGTTTCGGTGGCTTTTTTTTGTCTGCCAGCCACTGCATTTGTCAGCCAGCTGGAGCTGGTACTGAGCAGAGCTCTTGAACCCCGACCAACTCGTAAACAAGTCGAAACAATTAAAAAAAGTGCCTTAAAATACAGAGCAACTCGCCAGCCGCCTGCGATTTGTACGATAAAAAGGGGCGAGCGAAGAATTTCGGTTCTTGTTTCACGAAAATTACCTGTTGGCGACTGTCAGTGTGAATTATTGAAGCTTAAACACACTGTCGAACTTTTCGAATTCGGCTTTTTACAAAGTTGGGTGTAACTTTATGGGAAGCAACAAAAAAAGGTAAAAACTAAGTTTAAACATATAATGTCCTTCCTTGATGAATTTAAAACCGAATTAAATTTCCCTGGGTATTATTAGCGAGTTTATAAAATTATGGGATTCCCACAAAGACATTGTAATAAATCTACAACAAATATAATATTTTTCGTTTTTCTCCAAAGCCGTTTTCCCTTGGAATCTGAAAAAACAAGACGAAATTAATTGTTAGCTCTTGAAAGATGTAAGGAAAAGGATTCAATTTGCTCAATTATCATGTAAAAAAATTTATAAATAAAATTATGGCGCGCAGCTTAAGTCGCTCCTTACGCAAGTTCGATGGCAAACTCTGTTGCAACCTTGACCTGGTTCTTGGATCTCGAAAAGGGGCGACAGCGCCACATGGCAGTCTCAGCGGCCGCAGCCGCAGCCGCAGCTTTTTAACATCAGCTGCGACGGCAACAAATTGCAGTTGTCTTTGGCCAAAACAAGCCACATGCAGCTACATGGCTTGGCAGCAGCTCGGCTAACGAACAGGTTTGCTGCTTTTTCCCACCGCTCGGCCGTGCTGTGCCGTGTGCAATTACCTGCTTTTTGCAGCTCTTAACTTGGGCAACGCCCGCGGGGCACTCACGCAATGTGCAACAACTGCTTTTCGGTGGGCGTGGCGCGGCACGTTAAGCTAAATAGGTTTTTTCTTGGCGGTCAACAGGTTGTCCATGTTGTGCGTGTAAGGTTGCGGGGGCGTGGCTGTAGGCAAATAAATACAACCAGCAGTTGGTAAGTCCCAAAAAGGAGCTGCAAATCTTGATGAAACCATAATAGAGTCCTTGGAAAAATCTGAAAGAGAAATTTGATCACTAGTGTATTTTTCAAAGCCAATGAACTCTTCAAATTGTAGTAATTAGTCAACAGAGTTGACTCAACAGCAATATTAATACTAATTATATTCTAAAAGAACGCGAATCATAAATACTTTACAGATTTTGCCGAAATAACGACGGGAAAAAAATATGTAAGCTTTTGAAATGTAAGTAGTGTTGCCAGATCAGCCAGATCAGTACAGATGCGTAGATTTATAAGTGTGGTGAGTTTTCAAATAAATGCATTTGGGGTATGCTTCTTTTAAAATAATGCCTTATAATAGCTAAATAAGAATTTTTTAGCTAAATAGAAATTTTAGGCATATCTCAATATACGCATACAAACTTTTTTAATCGGAAAGAGTGTGATAATTAATGTAATATAAAGAATCTTCAAAAATGTATTGTTCTTTGTGGTAATTATAATTCTTAAAAAATGTATAATTAAATAAATTACAAAATTACAAATTACAAACTATAAGGCATTGTAAGTTTTAAAATTTCTATGAAGATTTAATTAATCAGCAAAAGTGAGACAGTTATGGCTTTAAAAGTAGCTTCAATTGTCTTTAAAATGAATCAATGACATTTAAATTTTAAGTTATAAAATATTAGTGCAAGTTATGTATAACTTATGATATATATGTATATTCTAATTTCATATTCTAATTAAAAACTATTATAACTTTATCCAGCTTATGTAAAAACATCGCAGTAATAAACCAATCCTTCAGAAAATAAGTTAATCTTCATACTCGAATTTAAATTCTTAAAGCTTGCTGAAAATTGTTGAATTTAAATATAGCTTGTGGCCCTTTATTTAATTAAGAGCCCTAACTGGCTGCTCGCCTTAACCCTTTGCCACAGCAGAGCATTCTTGGGGAGCGCAACATGTTGGTGTCGGGGTGTTGCTGCGGCTATTTTTTTATTTTTTATTATTTTTTTTTGCCTGCTTTGCCTGCGGCTCCTTTGAAAGGACTTTTGGGGTTTGAGTCTCCAGCTCTCTGGATTTTAATGGCTGGTCCTTCAATTAGAATTGTAATTTTACAGCAAGTGTTCCATAAACGACATCCAGCGACTCGACTGGCGGCGGCCTGGTTATTCCCCTTATCGCTGGACAATTTTGCATTCAAAATGTAAATCAAATTTTAATTTGCTGCTCTTTATTTCTTGATGCTGTAATACGGATGCAGAGGAGAAAATAATATGTTGCCAAAGCCGTGTTTTATCTAATAATCAAATTTAAACTAATAATCTTTTTTTTTAATATTTCCTCAACCAAGTGTATTTCAATATTGTATTTTATATGATTATTTTTTGCTACAAAATGTTGTTCATATTTCTGTCTTATTACTTAAATAACCCAGACAGTTAAAGTTTTCGTTCTGTGTGCTAATTTGAAATGGAAATCTTTGGAATATTTCTAACTCGGTGCGGTGCCAGCGGCGTGCAATTGTTTTTTCCAATTAACCCTTCGGTAAGACGATCTCTCGTTGTTGTTGTTGGCATTGCCTCGTGCTTGTCACCGATTTCTTGTGCTTTGCCCATTAATTTGCAGTACAAAGAGCCTCCGAGAGCCGGAGCCGTCAAGTCAACCGGTTTTTGAGAGAGCTTCGCATCTAATACCAAGTTCAAGGTCGAGTCCGAGACCGAGACCGAGACCGAGAGATCGCAGTGCATTGCAAAGGTGTGACTATATACCCGCCAAGCCAAGTGTCGGGCCAAAGCCAAAGCCAAAGCCATAGCCAACCCCAGGCATCGTCCAATCCAGCAAACCATTGGGCCAAGTTCTAACCGACGACACTGAGAAAAAAGAGAGGGGTATAAAATAAATGAAATTTCCCTCAACAAATCTCTTCCTCTAAATATTTATTTGTAGAATTTTGAAGAAAAGATGACAAATTTCTTTAACATTTAAAAACCTTGTAAGCCATTTAACTTATTTGGTTTTTTAGTAAATAAAATAAAAACAAATAAATGTATAAAGGTATAACATTTTAAGCGCTTAAAAATTCTATAAAATGCAGTCGTGATTTTATTTTAATAAAAATTTATAAATAAAATCCAGTTTTGTCTAAGGGTTTGTCTTTAAACATTTAATACCCACAATTAAAGGGTACAACTTTGTAAGAATTTTTAATTACTCGACTTGGACCTCCAATAGTTATTATATAGTTATAGTTATAGTTATAGTTATTCTTCTATGACATATATTTTGCTCAGTGAATCGCAAGCTTTTCAATAGTTATTATATAGTTATAGTTATAGTTATAGTTATTCTTCTATGACATATATTTTGCTCAGTGAATCGCAAGCTTTTCAATTTGTTATGGTGGGCGGTGGCAGGCGCGACTCTCGTACCGCATTCTCATTCCCCGGTCATTCAAATCTTGCTTAATTATACAGTGGGTAAGTCTAAACAGCTTTTGTTGTTTTCCTTTTTTAATACGTATGTATTTAGTTTTTGCAATTGAAAGATTTTTCCCACGAATTGCGAATTTCCATTAAGCCATTGGCTTTGAAACGTCAAGTGCTTGGCCACGAGAACCGAATACGGCACGTTTTCCAATTGAGCAGCGTCGAAGAATGCTCTCCACCTGAAGGGTACTTCCCAATATAAATATTTATTCTACAGGTAATTTGGGATTTGCTCTAAAGACAAAAGAATAGCTCAGCTTAATGGGGAAAGGCGCATTCAAATGGCTAAGAAAATAGATTCAATAGGACAGGTAAGGGGTCTCAAAAGATTAAATCTAAAAGTATTTACATATTATTTTTATTTAGTTGGATTAACAATCGGTAATCGAAAATAAAAAGGATTACTCTAGGGTTTTTAACTTAAATTAACCAAAGTTACTTCCACATAGCTTTATGCCTGTCTAGAATGATCTTTTTAATAGCAGCGATTTGTGTAATAAACCCTTTATATATGTAGAACGACAATTAATCAAGCAATCAATCATTTTCCAAAGCTATCTATTAACACACAAATCCAATAATTAACTATTTAAAAGCTTAGTAACGAATGCTTTATTGGAAAATATTTAGAGTAATTTCGAGAAGCTTATCTGAAGTATAATTATCTCATAAATCACTCTTCATATTCCGAAATTATACGGCAAATTATGTACGAACAAGCCAGCTTTCCACCTTTTCTCCCCAGAGAATTATCAAGATCCAATCGCAAATGCTGCCAATTCGAGTCTCTCAACGGGTTGAACACAAATCACATTAAAAGCCAACCAAAAGCACTTCCGNTCCCAATATAAATATTTATTCTACAGGTAATTTGGGATTTGCTCTAAAGACAAAAGAATAGCTCAGCTTAATGGGGAAAGGCGCATTCAAATGGCTAAGAAAATAGATTCAATAGGACAGGTAAGGGGTCTCAAAAGATTAAATCTAAAAGTATTTACATATTATTTTTATTTAGTTGGATTAACAATCGGTAATCGAAAATAAAAAGGATTACTCTAGGGTTTTTAACTTAAATTAACCAAAGTTACTTCCACATAGCTTTATGCCTGTCTAGAATGATCTTTTTAATAGCAGCGATTTGTGTAATAAACCCTTTATATATGTAGAACGACAATTAATCAAGCAATCAATCATTTTCCAAAGCTATCTATTAACACACAAATCCAATAATTAACTATTTAAAAGCTTAGTAACGAATGCTTTATTGGAAAATATTTAGAGTAATTTCGAGAAGCTTATCTGAAGTATAATTATCTCATAAATCACTCTTCATATTCCGAAATTATACGGCAAATTATGTACGAACAAGCCAGCTTTCCACCTTTTCTCCCCAGAGAATTATCAAGATCCAATCGCAAATGCTGCCAATTCGAGTCTCTCAACGGGTTGAACACAAATCACATTAAAAGCCAACCAAAAGCACTTCCGACTTCAAACGCAAAAATGTGGCACGGACAGGAGTGTGGGACTGAGTTCAAATATTGATAAATGACCGGAATAAGCTGCAAGGAGTGAACTTTTAAAAGGGGCCACATGTGCAGCAGCTTGATTTATGAACGCTTACGGGTAAAGAGTTTGGGCGAGCTTCATTAAGACCTCTTCTTTTGATAAATGCGATAGATGTATAATTTGCATTTAGAGCTGGCAAAATTATCCGGCTCACATCGTCAGCACATCCATTTGAATCCATCTGAGCCAGCCACTTTGTAATTATAATGCCGGAACGCCCCAGAAACCCAACAGCGTTGCAACGGAAGCCTTTGCCACCCAAAAAAAAAAAAAGAAGAAATAAAATCCCGAAAAGCTGGAGAAAAATTGCACAGCGGTGGTATAGACGGATATAGAGGGAAAAACTGGAAGGCAGGCACCAAATGCTGTTTAAACGGATATCCTAAATGTCTGCCCGGATGGACGAAGCTCCGCACTTTTGGCCTGACACTCATTTCCGTTTGGAAGTTTTTCATTGCTTCCCATGGAGATTGACTGGAGGGGAATGAAGCGGGGTCCTGATGAGAACCTGTTGCTCAAAGACAGATTTATGCCATCGTAAAATATGCCATTTGAATCTGGGAATTTAATTTTAATGTCGCAAAGGCTGCGCCAAAAGGATGAGAATGTGGGAGAGCGGGAAGGATCCATGTTGGCATGGGGACACGAGCCCATCGTTTATCCTTAGAGATGCCTAAATGGTAGACAGTGTGCGAACGTGACTTGATTCTTAAAATAATTTAAATATTGTCAACCTCGATTTCCTTGGCGAATATTTGTAGTGGAAATGTTAATAAAGGATATATTAAATATATAAGCTAATAATTTTAATTATGATATGACTACATGTGAAGGTATGTTTTACAAATCTATTGACAATATAAATTCCATTTTTAAATTATTACTTATTTAAGTAAGTATTTTTCCCATAATGATGTTCCTATTGAACTTAATTAATTTTAATGATCTCTTCACTACTTTTCCGTATCACTCCAATCGTTCATCTCTAGCCATAAAATGGATCACAGAATCCGTTGAAGCCAAGCAAACACACCAGTTTCTAAATCCAGCACCATCCTCCCACACTAGCACACCCACACACACAACACGCACACACTCACGCTTCGGCCATTAGGCGAACGAGTGTCAGTGTTCAGCCATTTTCTCTTTTAGCGGAAGTTGTCTGTGTTAATGGAATTACATGAATTCCAACTCTGAACCGCAGAAAGCGAGAGGCGAATACACTGGCGGGCGACATTTCCGCAAATGCATGGCCCATAAACTTTGATGGTGGGAGGGGGTGTGGCAGGAAAGTTTTAGCCCAGAAAAAAAAAATAATACAAAATTGGAGCCAAAGAGAGGGCCAAATCTAGAGAGAGCAAGTGAGAGCGGAAATGATAATGGCCTGAACCGACGACCGACATTCTACAGCATTTGGTCTGGTGGTTGCAACATAAACATAATCCACTCACGAATTTCCGTGTTCCGGTAAGGGAACAAAATCGAAATAAATGTGCCGAATATTTCCATTAAATTTTATTTTAATGCAATTTCAACAAGCTACAAACAAGCCGTTCATAAAATGTTCATTTAAAAGCACGCATATGTTTACGACAGCAGCTTTTATCCTAGCTTTCTTTTCTTTGTGGGAGTTTCCCACCCATTTGGATTTTCTTTTTCAGTCCCAGCCCTTTCTTTTTTATAATTTCCCTGGCTTAGTGCCAGGAATTGTAACTCTGCAAGTTTCACTTAAGGCGAAAGAAATCGTTCTTTAATGGCTGATTCTTATGAAAGAAATTGTCCAAATACTTTTCTTTACAATTTAAATTGAACTTTTTACTTACAATTATAATAGATTACAAATATTAATTATCTTCAACATAAAAGAGCAGAAAATATGTTTTATATTTACTTTTTACTTTAAACAAACTAACAAACTGTCTTATGGTAATAAATCAAATAAAACGTTTTTTTAAAGTCTAAAAAAAGAGTAACAGAAAAATTAGGGATGGAAGGCAGCTAACTGTTAATCACATATGATACTTATTCACCACAGCGGATCTTAGCTTTTCGACTAGGTGGCAAGACCAAATTCCGGCCTCGGCATGTGACCTGCCATTTTTAAAACTTGTTTTTATTTCTTCTCAAGAAGTTGTTGAATTATACGTATTTATTTTATATTGGTTACCTGACTTTTGAAAATGGGTGAGCAAAGTGCTACTGAGCTTATTAATCCTAATCTCAGACTCTTAACCTCCCCTATTTGCACAGGAAACTGGAAGCAACCCTTTTATTTTGTGAGGCAGGAGAGAAGAAACATACCGAACGTCATTAGCAACGAGTCGATGATCACAACCATTGCCAAAGATCGCAGCAAGGAGCCGATTCAGTTGAGAATCGTGATCAAGGCTCTGATAGGTAACGGGGCTTTTGGGCGCGTCTACAAGGCCCAGTTGCGGGGTTCCGAGGAGATAGTGGCCCTAAAGCACTGCTATTACAATGTCAGGAACCGGCAGCGCGAAATAGAGATAATGACGCAGCTGGATAACCACTGCAACATTGTCAGGCTAATCATGTACTCCTATATCATTATGGGCGATCCGCCAAAGAGTAGCATCATCCTGATAATGGAATACATGCCGATGAATCTCCTTGACTACATCAAACGTTGCCGAAATAACATGCATAGAAAGGATGCCATCATTTATGTGCGCATTCTCTCGTACCAGATGTTCCGGGGACTGGGCTACCTCCACTCGCTGGGAATCTGCCACAGGGACATCAAGCCGGACAACCTTCTGGTGGACAGCCGGAGCATGCAGCTCAAACTGGCTGATTTTGGTAATGCAAAGGCTCTAAATGACCAGGAGCCCAACTTGAGCTATGTTGGCTCTAGGCTCTACAGGGCCCCGCAGCTTTTTGCCAAATACATTTTCTACGATTGCTCTATAGACATCTGGAGTGCCGGCTGCGTCCTTGCCGAGCTACTAAAGGGAACACCGCTCTTTCTTAGCAACTTTGACGGGCTGCAGCAGATGCATTATATTGTCACCCTGCTGGGCACTGCAGGCTTGGATAGGGCCCCAGAAATTCAGTCAGTATGTGCTGACATGCCCCATTTCGTCCGTCCCAGTTGGGATATTCTGCTGAAGGTTGAAGTGCCGCAGGATCTGTCGGATTTGCTAAACTCATGTTTCGTCTATGAGTCTGCTGGCCGGATCTTGCCCATTGTGGCGTGTGCACATTTCGCCTTCGATGAACTGCGCATCATGGACACCTTGGGCTGCCGCATGCCCAATGGGGAGAAGTTGCCGCCACTATTCAACTTTCGCAACCAGGAGTTGGCACTAGATGAGAAGCTTCGAGTGGACCTGCTGCCCCTCCACCTATGTGAGCTGGAGCCAGAGCTCGAGCAGCTGGATGTGGCTGCCAATATTGATGTCCAATCTTGGAACTAAGTAAAGCTATTAAGCACTACAAATGTTTGAATTTTACAAGAATTTTAATTCTTCGTAGAGCAGGTTTACAAATCGAGTATATTTTATTAATTCAAGATGAAAGTCAATTTATATTTAACTGATTCAATATTTTACTTTGTGAGGACAATCTTTGGTACCTAAATAAAAAAAAAAACGAAACAGTTTTGGTTGGTCAAAAATAAAACAAAGTGATATTTGTTGGTTCAGATTCAAAATTGAAAAGAATTGCCAACTTACAGCAGCTTCCTAAATTAAATGACATCATTTTAATGCAATTATCCAACACTTTCTTACAGATTGTCAATGGTCTACTGAGAGGAGCGTCAAAAAACCAAATAAACGTCATGCATAGTAGCCCAAGAAAGTTAATTTGAAGACGTCAAAGGCGACCGACACCTCAAACAGAAAAGGAACTCAGTTAAAAGGCAGCTCGCGAACAGAAAGACCGAAAATATTTGGTGAAAAAATATAAAGAGACTAATATTGTAGCTGCTTCTAGATTTTTGGCTGAGTCATGGAGCTGCCATCGATGGTGGAGCGTTCGGGCGATGATCTGGTGATACGCAGCCTAGTAAGCGGAGCACCCATGTTCCGTTCTTCCATGGACAATGCGGAACAGCCCTCTGTCGGTGCCAACCTTTTGACGTCTATATCGGTTCCCTTACCTTTGATGAGAACTGGAATGCTCTTAAATCCCGAGAGTGTCATGGATAACTTGCTGCCAGAAGATGGCCACGCCGCCACTGCTCTGGAGGAGGACCTACCGCAGTGCAAAATCCGTAGGAACTACAGTTGTAACCAGTGCGCCTTCTACACTCAAAATCCCCGTAGTCATCTCTCCCATCTACGCGACGTTCATGGCGAGCGAATCGTAATTAATGAGTGCAAATTGTGTCTGTACGCCTCGCGCCACTTCCAGAAGCTGGTGCGTCACATGAAGATGGTACACGGCTGTTCGGACGACAACGGAATGCCAGGATCATCCGGTGGCGCCATGCGTGCCAAGTACAATCTCAATCGGGATGTGCGCAGACGGCGACTAGAAGAGAGCATTGAAATGCCGGCCACAAATGGGCCCGGTCCCAATCCAAATCTTGCAAAGATTCCCCAGAACGAGCCCACACTGGAACAGCTCAAGATGGAGCTCCAGCGGGAGGAGCAGAAGCTGGTGAACAGCTTTCAGATGTACAAGCGCCAGCAGGATATGCAGCAGCTCCAACAAATCGTCGACAGTCACGATAATATCTTTGCCATGGCCTTCGAGCTCCAGCTGCAGTCGATGCCCTATGCCACGCAGGAGGAACCCCTAAGGTTGGATGCAAACAATAGCAGTTCGGATTCGGAAGAAGCTCCCCAGAGCCCCTCGATGGATGTGCAAGAACCGCCGCCGGGTACACAGCAGTTCCAGTGTCACAAGTGTTCGTATATTACGCCCATCCGCTCCAGGTACAAGAAGCACGTCAAGTATCACACCATGCCGCTAATCAAATGCAGTTCCTGCGACTTCCACACCCCGTACAAGTGGAATCTGGACAGGCACACCAAGAATCATGGTGGCCATGGCCTCTACAAATGCACCGTTTGCGACTTTAGCACAGACATTAAGCAATCGCTGACCATACATGAGTTGAACCATCATGTGCCCACCGTGGGTCACCAAATGGCCGCCAGACGCAAGGCGACCAATAAACCCGATCAAGATCAGGAGGATCAGCAACCCAGTTGTTCCCGGAAGATTGTGGGCCCGCCCGTCACAGCCCCGGACTCTCCAATGCCGGAGCCCACGGCCATCAGTTGCTCTCATTGCCAGCAGCGGATGCCCAATGCCATCGCTTTGATCAAACATCTTCAGGTGTGCGCTCAGGCTCTGAAGA
Organism: Drosophila seguyi; assembly: GCA_008042675.1. Lineage (NCBI taxonomy): Eukaryota > Metazoa > Arthropoda > Insecta > Diptera > Drosophilidae > Drosophila > Drosophila seguyi. Next base: position 122,025 of record VNJU01008075.1, read on the forward strand.
ATAATCAGCATCTGCTGCGGGTCGCCATGGACGGAGGTGACACGGAAATTATGGATGAGGACTTGCCCAATGCTGTCAGTGATCTCAATTATTGCGGTGTGGAAACAGCTCCTGGCTATGGAGAGGTAATAGGAGAGAGAGTATGTCTTGTATTTTGTATTATGTAATTTAATTATTTCTTGTTATTTCAGGTCACTCAACCGTTCGTTCCAGATGAATCCAATGATAATACCCCATTGAAGAAGGTCTTCAAGTGTCCCCATTGCACCTTTTGGGCAGCCACTGCCTCGCGTTTCCATGTCCACATCGTTGGCCATCTGAATAGGAAGCCCTTCGAGTGCTCCCTTTGCGCCTATCGCTCCAACTGGCGCTGGGACATTACCAAGCACATCCGCTTGAAGGCCATCCGTGACAAGACTCACAACCAAGCTGAAGTCCTGATGAACGACGAGACTGGAAGGCGCAATTATGCCAAGTACAATAAGTACCTGACTTTGATGAAGGTGAATGTAAACCAAGCGGGCGATGTGAAGCACATGCGCACTGGCGAAATGATTATCGTTCCAAAGATGGACGATCAGGACGAAGAAATGTTAGAGCCCTTCGAGAATGCTCTGGACTTAAGTAAGCCCAAGGAAGAAGAATTTATGGATTTTCAGTTGAACAACCAGAAGTTCACAGAATGCAGCGAGATTCCCGCACAGAAGGAGGTACTGCAGCCAACGGAAGATTCCATGGATCTTGAATTGGATGAAAAGGCAACTGACCTGCCCTTGGATTTGACAAAACCACAATGGCATGAGGAAATGGCTGCATCCAGTGATGGCTCTTCAATGTCCAACGAAAGCGATTAAATTTGATAATTATCTCTTGTAAGCCTTATATCATTTATAACAGCTAATAAACTATATCAATAAGTGTAGTTTTAGTTAATACTTTCCCAAAGCGAGTTTATTTAAGGACAACGACATTAATTTCCGGTTACTTTTCCCTCGAGTGACATTAAATAAAATCTTAATATTTCTCAGATTACAGATTACTATATGCCGATTAAGTATGCTCCACCCGAACATTTTCCATTTCTACAGGGTGAGATTAAAGTGTATTTTGTTATTAATATTATGTGGGGGAATTAGAGCAAGAGAAATAATAAATATAAGCGGGTTAATGTGTTAATTTAGCATGGCTAATGTATTGTTTATATTCCTATTGAAGATCAGAATCAGCTATGCTTTAGTCTCGGATACTGGCGTTAGTATACTACGAATTTAGATCACGTGCTTTTCACAGCAAACATTCCTGTATGAAAAATAATACTATGCATATTATGACGAGCAGCGGCACCAAGAAGCAGACCTCATCCATACTGAGTGCGCCGAGGATCTGGCACAGATCGATGCAGAGGTACCGTGTCTGCAGGAGCCACAACCACAGGCACTAAGTCGTCTGGCACTGGACGCCCTCGAAGTGCGGCGATTGTCCGTCCTCGTCGTCCTGCTGTTGCCTGGGCTGTGGCTTGTAATCCGTCATTACTACCTCTTCGGCGTTCTTGGGTATAACTATCTTCTCCCTCGGCGGCAGTATGTCCTCCAGCATGGCCAGCTGGGGAGCTGTCGCAAAGTCGTTGTCGGGAAATTTTACCTTGAACTTCACATAAAGATCCCCGCATATGGCCGGTTGGCTGAAGTCGGGCATGCCACAGCCACGCACCATCTTGATAAGGTTGTGCTGCAGCACTTCGCCCGGCTGAGTGCTTAGGCAAACGTTTCGCCCGTCCAGGTGCTTGAAGCAATGCCTGTAGCCGCACAATGCCTCCGTGATGTTGATGTTCAGGTCATGCATGTACAGATTGGCGTGACGGCGCTGAAATAGTGCATGCTCCTTTTGGACGAGGACCACTATCAAATCTCCGTACTCGCCGCCACGCATCTGGTGGCCCTCGTTCACGAATGGCACTTTCAGCATGTGCGGTGCTCCGCGTTCTACCACGATGTCCCGCTTCTTCTTCTCCTCCACGAAACCGCTGCCGCGGCAGGGACTGCACTTCATGTTTTCCTTGATGGTAAAGCCACGACCATCGCATGCCGGGCAGGTCTGCGAAGAAAGCACCATCAATTTATCATTATTGTAAAGAAGACATTAGAATCAATAGTTTCGCCAATCTACAAGGTGTCTTACATACCGCATCGAATGGACTTAGTCCCATGAAGGTGAAAGCTGTTGCACGCCCGGCTCCGCCGCATGCCTCGCAACTCTCACGCGCTTCCTTGGGACCACCATCGCCTTGGCACTTGCCGCACAACTTCTGGCGCTTATACTCCAGACTCTTTTTCATGCCGCCGACATAGATCTCCTCCAGCGTCAGCTCCACCTTGACCACGACCTTGCCCTCTCGCTTACTTCCCCCTGTCGATGAGCGTTCAAAGGGAAACCACTGAGCGAAGAAGTCGGAGGCATCGGTGAATCCCTCGGCGCCCTCCTGGAGACCCTTCAGTCCGTAACGGTCGTAGATGCGACGCTTTTCGGGATCCGACAGCACTTCGTAGGCGAAAGATATCTCCTTAAACTTGTCACCCGCATCAGGATTCTTGTCTGGATGGAACTCTTTGGCCAATTTGCGATAGTTCTAATGGCTCAAATAAAAGTCACAAATAAGATTTATTTACAAACAAGCTTGCCTGCCACTTGCCTTTTTTATTTCCTCGGCGCTCGAATCCGGAGCCACTCCCAGCACCTCGTATAAATTTAAGTTGTCCATTTTGTATTGCTACCTCGCCCCTCCAACCTACAAACTAAGCAATGTACATTGTGATTGTACAAGTAATTTTTAATAATTTATATATGACATTATTTTCGTATTTTGGTTGCCGAGTGTGACCAAGTGTGAGTAAAGAACTAAATGTTCCGACAAAAATTCCAAATAAAATACCGTTAAGTAACGCGAATCGTGGGACAGTGGGGATTGGAGCTGGAGAACATTCTAGGCTTAATATTTAAAATATCATGAAATACATTTAAATTTATTTTCTCGTTATCGTTAAGAAACAAAAAAGGAATAAATTATAAATACATATTATAAATATATATATCACCATAATTTAAAATAATAAAACATAAATATCTAAATACGCAAACACAAAATGAGAAAAAAATGTAGGAATGTTATGTTTTAAACATTTCATAATTTAAATATTATGTTAAACATAACTGTAACAATCTTGGGTTTATGGCTTTGTTTTCGGAAGCTTACTGCGACATTGGTTATGCCAGTGCTTACTGTACCCCACTTAAAATCCTGAAATATACCAAGAAACCGATAGACGTTTTGTCATTTCAGTATTTTATAGGTAGCGTGGCGATCACACAGATACGGCGGAATCGGGGATTTTCCCGGAATTACAATATTAAAAACTACTTCAATTTATGTTATAAAAAATCTACCTTTTAAAATTCCCGCTGTTTAATGCAATTAAGATAGCGATTGCACCAAATTTGTACAAAAGTCGTTGTGCAGACAAGTTTTCAGGTATATTTAATTTAATATTAATAAATATTAACTGACTTATTTCAATTCAAAATGATTTCTTCCTCAAAAATGTATTGCATAGAAGGATAACACTACAAACACAAATATTTATGTTTGTTGTTTTGCTTCTACGTGGTATTCTAAAATTTTGTGTAGTTAAAAGCCTTATCAAAATGTTATGCTATACAATTGCCCAGTATTTACAGAGGATAAATACTATCAGAGTGCAAAAACAAATATACATCCATATTCATATATTTCGCCAAACGAAATATAACGATAAATACTAATTGGAATCGAAAAATATCGAATAAAAATATCGCAATTTCCATACTTGGGCGAAAAAAAATCGATACAAGTATCATCTTTAGAAGAAATATCAGCCATCTTGCTTTTCATCGGAAAATTTTCCAGAAATTACGGTCGAAAATTACGAAAAAACCACGATCAAATTGGTGGAAAATTTTTTTAAATTTCGTTTTAGTTCGGATAAGTGAAAAAAGCTCGGGTCGCGTGGAATTTTTGCCCCCAAACGACCGCTGGAGAATTTTTTCCACCAAGCCAAATGGGTGCGAAGCTGACGACGTAAAAATTTTTGTGTGTACCAACGAAAGAGCGGAGAAAACGGACGGCGCGAGAGCGCAAAGCGGAGAGACCGAGGAAACACTCGCGCACTGTTGGTGGTGTGGCAAGAAGAAGCAGCAGGCAGCAGCAACAGCGCAAGTCGAGAGTTTTCTCTCTCCCTGTGACAATTTGTAAGTGTGTGTGGGAAAAATGATGGAAAACTACGAAGAAATTTGCCTGAGCCATATTAAGGCCAAGGATCTGGGCGATATGACCGAAGTGCAGTGCCAGAATGCTCCAGAGTTTTTTGCACCAACCAAATTTGATTTTGGCGCCGAAATTCTCGCCACAACGTCCACCGAGGCAGCGACGTCGGCCGCTACAGAGTCGGAGACGGCAACGGCAATAGCTACAGCAACATCAACAATAGCAACAAGCGAACTGGCTGGCAAAGCAAATGGTGAAATCAAAACAAAAACATTGGCTGCCAGAGAAGAACAAGAAATTGGCGCCAATTTGGAGCAAAACATCAAAAATACAAACAAATTGGGAGCCCCCGCAAACTCGGAGGGCGAGGACGAGGAGGAAGAGGATGAAGATGAAGATGACGAGGACGATGACGACGATGATGATGATGAAGACGGTGAGGGCGAGGGCACCAGCAACGAGGACGAGGACTCCAGCTCCAATTGCTCTTCGACAGTCGGCCCCGATTGGAAACTGCGCTGGCTGCAACGTGAGTTTTACACGGGCCGTGTGCCCCGCCAGGTGATTGCCAGCATCATGCCGCACTTCGCCACAGGTCTGGCCTCCGACACAGATGACTCCGTGCTGTGGGACTACCTGGCCCACCTGTTGAACGAGCCAAAGAGGCGCAACAAGCTTTCCAATGTGAATACGTTTGACGACGTCATAGACTTGGTTAAGAAGTCGCAGAAGATCATTGTGCTAACCGGGGCCGGGGTGTCCGTGTCCTGTGGCATTCCAGACTTCCGATCCACCAACGGCATATATGCGCGGCTCGCGCATGACTTTCCCGATCTTCCCGATCCGCAGGCCATGTTTGACATTAATTACTTCAAGCGCGATCCGCGACCCTTTTACAAATTCGCCCGAGAGATTTATCCAGGCGAGTTCCAGCCATCGCCCTGCCATCGGTTCATCAAGATGCTGGAGACCAAGGGCAAGCTGTTGCGTAACTACACGCAGAACATCGACACATTGGAGCGAGTAGCGGGCATCCAGCGAGTGATCGAATGCCACGGCTCTTTTTCCACGGCCTCGTGCACCAAGTGTCGATTTAAGTGCAACGCCGACGCCCTGCGTGCTGACATCTTTGCCCAGCGCATCCCAGTCTGTCCGCAATGCCAGCCAAATAAGGAGCAAAGCGTGGACGCCTCGGTAGCCGTCACTGAAGAGGAACTGCGCCAGCTGGTGGAGAACGGCATTATGAAGCCGGACATTGTTTTCTTCGGAGAGGGTACGGTTATTTTTTATATTAATGATATTTTTATATACTTATCTTGTTCGAAGAGAACCTATTGGTTACGGATGAGATCTGCTACAGTGTGTGATTTGTCAAACTTTTTGTTTTAAAGAGCTTTGCTTTTGAATTTTTAAAATATCAAAGTGCCACTTGTTGCTTGAAACTGAGCAGTAAGCTATGATTTTTTTCAATTACTAATTCGTAAATTCTCCAATACTCGTACTTGTCAACAGGTCTGCCGGATGAATATCACACAGTAATGGGCACCGACAAAGACATTTGCGATCTGCTGATCGTCATCGGATCCTCGCTAAAGGTACGACCTGTGGCTCACATTCCCAGCAGCATCCCGGCAACGGTGCCGCAGATTCTGATCAATCGCGAGCAGCTGCATCACTTGAAGTTCGACGTGGAGCTGCTGGGCGACTCCGATGTCATCATCAATCAGATTTGTCACCGACTCTCGGGCAACGATGACTCCTGGCGGCAGCTGTGCTGCGATGAGTCTGTGCTCATCGAGAGCAAAGAGTTGATGCCACCGGAGCATCATCGTCATCACCATCACCACCATCATCATCATCTGCACCACCATCACCGGCATTGCAGTGCCGAGGACAGCGAGCCGCAATCGCAACTGGACACGGACACACAATCGCTCAAGTCCAATGGCTCGACAGATTACATTCTGGGATCGGCTGGAACCTGCTCAGATAGCGGCTTTGAATCCTCCACATATACTAGCGTAAAGCAGCGTTCCAGTGCCGCAGATGCAGCAGCGATTGAGCGCATCAAGACAGACATCCTGGTGGAATTAAATGAGACCACGGCCGCTCTTAGCTGTGATCGGCTGGCAGCTCCAGGAACACAAACTAGCACCTGTGTTACGGAAAGCTATCGTCATCTGTCCATCGATTCCTCCAAGGACAGCGGCATCGAGCAGTGCGACAACGAAGCCACCCCCAGCAGCTATGTGCGACCCAGTAATCTTGTCCAGGAGACTAAGACAGTGGCGCCCAGCTTAACGCCAACGCCATCCCAGCGCGAAAAACGTCAAACGGCAGCCGAGCGCTTGAAGCCAGGAACCTTCTACTCACACACCAACAACTATTCGTATGTGTTCCCTGGAGCTCAGGTTTTCTGGGACAACGATTACAGCGATGATGACGACGAGGAGGAGGAAGGAGGTCACAACAGTCATGCGGATATCTTTGGAAGTTTGGGACCCAACTATGAGGATGACGATGACGAGGAAGCCTGCGATCTTAATGCCGTTCCATTGTCTCCCCTACTCCCGCCCTCTCTGGAGGCTCACATTGTCACAGAGATAGTTAGTGGCGCTGACGAACCACCGGCCTCTAACCTAAGTCCCGGCAAGAAGCGGCCCGGCGGCTGCCTTCTTGAACAGCCTGCGGCCGCAGCAACACCCGCAATTACGACAGAAACTCCGCCCCTAAAAAAGAGACGACCCAGCGAAGAGGAGTATGAGCAACAGCAGACTCAAACACAGGAGAGTCCGCCTGGGCAACTACCAGCAGCTTCAGCGGCAGTGTAAATGTACATCTGGCCCTGCTACTAGTTTAGTATTTATTTTAAAGCCAATATAAACCAACTAGTAAACACAAGGCACACCGACACACACACACAACTCGCATCAGAAGAAACAATGTCGACAGAAGCTCCGAATACGAAGCAGTTCGCCTTCTTCCCCCATTTGAACTCGCAACACTAATTTGGTTAAATCGGAAAGATCATTAATTTCAATATTTCGCTTCCTGCCTGCCAAATTTAATAAGAGGCGCAAATAGGGAATTAGGACCACTAGATTACTCAACACGCGAGGCTTTAGAGACAACCAATCCTCGTTTCTTGAAAGTTAAAACCTAAACCAACCAACTCCTTCCTCCCAATTTATGATATTTTGTTTGCGAAAAGCTTTTAGTTTATTTATTATCCCCTTCTGCAAAACGAAACGCTGTAAATGTTAGTATTTTATTATATTAAGTTGTTATTGAGGCCTTTTTAGATAAAACGAAAAAAAAGAGATGAGCGAAAGGTGGGAAAAGCCGCCAGGGGGAACCTGGAGGTTTTACTTTGTAGCAGCGCCTCAACTTTAGATCTAGAATTAAGAGTAAAATATTCAATACTATAAACGATGCAACAACCAGAAGGAAAAACATCTAGACTTAGTTTAAAACTAGACACAAACACACACACACACACTCTGTATATAAGCACTATATCCTTTAATTTGTACTGTACATTATCCTTTTTCTACTCTTTTTTGACCCTTATACCCCCCTACTTTCTATTGGTTATGGCAACTATTTTTTTCAACATTTTTACACTCATACACCCACATCAGATTTGATCAGAATATATATAAATACATATAAATGTGGTTAAATAGAAGCGAATACACCGCGTTCTTTATTTGGTGTGCGTGTTAAAAATGTTTAATCAAAAATTAGCGTAAATATTTAGCCACCAAACAACAGTGTAAACTTAGCAGTAAGAATTTAGTCTATATGTCATCAAAGTGTATTAATAATCAACAATATAAACAAATCTAAAAAAGAACGTATTTAATAAGTGTTTTTCCCTATTTCGGGTTTGGGCCTACAAATTTTAAGTCGCTGAAATGCCGATCAGGCGTTCGGGGCTGGCGAGCTAGATGAAGGATTACAGGTTGCAGATTTATTGTTAAATAACTCCTTTGTTTTTTTTTTCTTTGCTTAACAATTTTGATGGATAAATTTTCCCTTTTTTACTTGTCTTTGGACGGACGCCAGTCGGGTGGCATATGTTTGTCTAATTCTGATCAACAGGTTGATATTTGCTGTAATGAACTCCGAACCCACACAGCGACTCTATCCAGTCTGGTCAATGTGTCCTGGATTTCAGTTAGTGGATTTCTTATCTCTTGCTTTCTAAATGTATTTACATTTTAAACAAAAACTCCGCATGAGGGTGTCTGAAATTAATTCCATCGCCCTATTTGGGTTGACTTCTTAATTACAGGATTCGAATTGTCTTATTTTTTAAAGAGCGCTTTTGATAATTACAAACTTAATCTATTTAAGGGCGGTCAAAAATACATACATATGTACCCGTGTACACTCGAAAACAAAAAAAAAAATAGTAAAAAAAAATGACAATATGTCAATTATATTTTCAAACCGGGATATATTAATGTACAGAATACTTTTCGTTACTTAATGCTAAGTTAATAAATAAATAAATGTCTTTTCTTAATGCAATTTTTAATGACGGAAAGTCCTTCGACACGACTAATCCCATATATATCCCAGGCTGTCACAGTTTAAAGTTCCGAACTTTAACATCCTGATACCTGGATGGGAAGGACTTTCGCTCTGACTATGCCGTATGCCTTCTGGCCGATCCAAAGCCTAATCATCAGAGTGTAAAACCGCTGAAGGTGCTTTGTTTTATTAAATTTTGTATGAACATACCAGGCCTATAATTTACAAAAGAATTAGGCTTTTATGACATTTATTCCATAAATGTTCTTCTTTACCTTTCTAGTGATATCATAGAGTTTGGACTGATAGGCCTGAAGACATCAGAAAATAATCGATATTTGAAACTCTGGATCAAATCTTGAGTTTACGACAATCCAAAATTTGCAATACAAAATTTTACGCTTCTTAAATTTTTTCCCAAACCCAAAAGCAATAAAAAAAAACGCCAACACTGTATTTCTTCAATACTTTGCCATTTTGAATTCGGGTTTATTAAGTATTTGACATTAGCTGGTACCTTAGGGTAGTCTAGTTACATAATTTTATTATTTAGGTGTTGCCATCTTCAAAAGTATGCCTTATACCAATAATAATCTCTCCGCAGAGGCATGGGTTTTCGAAGAGAAAAAACATAATAATCAAGGGAGAGAGCGCAACGCTTGCTGCTGGTGAAACAGTTTGATCTTAAAAACTAAGAGCGACTTGCGATCGCTTGTGACTTAAGACTGAACGGTGTATGTATACCATTTATGTTGCCTGGATTTCTGGATTGATGGCGCTGCTGGTTCTGATTCTGTATAAAATATGATATTCGCGGGGTGATGGTCAGCGACGGAACTTATTTACAATTAACAAACTTGGGCTTTACAATTATATATATATACATCCAGATCCATGTATATATGGTTGAATGCAATTTATCTTATAAAAATATGCGTTTAAAAAAACCTTGATATATATAGAGCTCTGACTGATATAACATGATCATACGGCTACGGACTACGTACGGTATACGGTATATATTTATATATATATCGTATGTATATATATATAGTATATATATATATATATGTATATTTGTAAAATAACGCGCTGTGAGACTTGAGTTTGTTATACAATTGTATTATTGATACTTAATCCATACTAGGCAACGATTGTGTTTCGATTTCCGGTGCTAACAAAATACTTCAGTATCTCCATATATATATATCTTATATATATGTATATATCCCTTATGGCTATGCACTAGTTTACACGCATTATAAAAGTGTGTGTATGCTGTGTGTATTTCTGTCGGTGATAATTTTCGTTTTGCTTCGGTTTTAAAACGTTTCAAGAAGTCCTCGCACTATAAAAACGGCGACTTGTTGGTCTTGTGCGACCTGGCCCTGCCGGGATTAACCTTGCACTTTAATTGGGCGATGAGGTCGGAGATTTTTAGAGCCGGGCCCACCTTCATGCCCAGCAGAGGCATTATGTCGTCCTTGGTTAGCTGCAGCAGTCGCTTTCCATCGATCTTGTTCCGACTGAAAGTGTCACAGTGGGCGGTGCAATCATTGACGCGCAGGAACTGCGACACATCGTAAACGTTCCACGAGTCTGGCATAAGCTCCAGGTGCGCCTCACTCGAATCGATGTCAGCCAGTCGCGGAATGTACTTATTATTTGACGCAGAGGAGTTCTGCAGAGGGAGAAAAAATATAATTCGCAATTAGTTTTGAAAAAGTTCTCTGTGGGTGTTTAGCGGGGGGCTAAGGCTGGATGATGTGGGATGGGGATGGGCGGCGTTTGTTGCAAGTACCAAAAATAACAGTGCGTAAAAATAATATTATATACAAGTTGGCGTTGTTGACGATGTATGACTTCGGTTATATACATTTATGCAATTGTGTGACGGAGCCATGGCACAGTGGTTTAGAGTTCCTATGCTTAGCTGAACAAAGAAAAGAAACCTTAACTTTAGAAACTCTTTAGGTTTTTTTAAGTAAAATTATAATAAATTAACTGCTAGATTAACTGGATTAGGTGTTGGTAGGTTCTGGTTGTATATATAAAAAAATATCAAATGTATCCTAAACATCAAAATGATCATTAACATAAAAAATATATTTCAAAAATGTGATTTAAAAACGTCATGATGCAATATATAATGGCAGCAATCAAAGTTAAATTATAAATTAATGTATTCTTGATTTGAATAAAGGCAACTTCAGATTTACTATAAACTACTGTGCCGATGGCCTTCCGTTTTAGTTGCATGAGCTGGACTTCAGGCGGGCTAGTTGGCAGGCGATCAGGCGGGCTAACTGGATGATGACTCTACGCACTATTATTCCGCTAAGTACTCACCGCAATGTAGCTAGTGGCTTTGCGGCCCACAGTTGGTGGCGCCGGTGATTTAGTAGTGGAAGATTTCTTTACCATTTTGTTATTGTTGCCCGTGACGGCGGCAGTTACCATCGATGAGGAGGTGCCGCTTCCGCTGCCCGTTGTTCCGATTAACTGATCACTCGAAGACTGGGTGGTGGACTGCTCAGACATATGGCTAGTGCTACCGTCGCCATCGCCATCTCCCTCAGCATCGGCCTCGGCATCGACATCGTCCTCCTCGCCCTCCTCCTCGGGCTGATTGTTCTCGTAGAAGGCAGCATTGTGATGCTCTGGCTTCAGCTCCAGCTTGATGCTCAGCTTAGGCAAGTGCGGCGTGGTCTTCAGCGCGATGGTGCGCGGTTTAACTGCAATGGGGAACTAAGTTAAAGAAAGCCTCTTTTGTAAGCGTTTATAACTCACCGGTCGGCGTACTGTTGTCATTTGGAGCCTTGCCGCCGGTCGTTGCTTTCTTGGTCTTCCGCTTCCGCTGTACCTTGGCCTTGGGCGCTGGCTTTGGCGGTTGCTGTTGGGCCACTCGCGGCGGTCCCTCCAACTTGTGGCCCACCAAGACACACCAGCCCACAGGATATATGTCAGCAGACTCACAATCTAGCCACTGATCGTACTCGTCCGTCCATCCGTCAAAGTGTACCTTGAGCAGGCGACCCACAACCCGTGCCACCGTTGCTACGCAGACGAGCCGGGGATCCATCAAGTCCGCGCACTCCAGACTCATACCCGCCTGAAAACCATGGTCGGGCACGACCCTATGGAATAGATGCTGACCGGCTGCCACAGCTCCAGTGTCGCGCAGGTAACCCTCCCATGTGAACGTTCGCGAGTCGTAGCCATTCGGCGGGGTTACAGCAATGTTGTTGGCTGTGCAGAAGCCGGCAGGAAAGATGCACGGACTCTTCTCGTGGTAGCAGAACCTGGAGTAATTAAAAAAAAGGGTTCCTTTAATTTGGCCATCACTCATCAAGCTTTAACAGCTCACCAATCCGACCCAGAGGCATCCGGTTGATAGGAATCAATGCGTATCATCATGTAGCCAAACTTTAGCACGGCCATTACGCTAGCTGGGCAGATGGATGACAGATTGAGGGGATCCACGGCCTCAATCTTCATGCCCTCCACGAAGCCATTGGTCTTGCCATCGAGGAAGTACTCGTCGAAGGTGAAGTTCATCTTGAAAAGCTCAATAGTGGCGTCATCCTCATGGACCTCGATCATGGCCTCGCGACCAGCTAGAAGAGAGAATGGTTATTCCATAAGCTTATAATAGGGACTAAAACGTCTATTTTATATGATTTTGAAATAATATTTATATGGATATATATTTAAAAATACATCCTCTTGATCTAAATCTTTAGATTATGCCTCGAGGCTCACTCACCTAACATCCGCTCCAGGTAATCCTGCGGGGCCGCCAGATTATGACCCACTGTGGTGGCCCAACCCACGGGGTGAATGATGGGCGAGTCCTCGTGGCACCAGAAGCCGTCGTCCGAGTCAAAGTAGCGCAGGAACAGGCGTTTACCGACAATCTTAGTGACGGTGGCCAAACGCACTTGTGAGATGCGATCCTTGTCCACGCACTCGAGATTCAGGCCCAGGCGGAAGCGCGACTGCAGGCTGTCGTTGATCTTGTTGTAGAAGTTGGAGGGTAGCGTGCGGGCACCGGATAGGCGGCCGACCAGGAAGTCCTTCCAATCCTTGTACTTGTGCTCGATGGTGCGGGGCGGGATGAGTGGCTTGCCCCGGGTTGCGCACCAGCCCACAGAATGGACCTCGGCGTTGCAGAGGTTCACCCAGAAGTCGTGAGAGTCGGTATCGAAGCCCTCGTAGCTCATCAGAGCCTTGTAGCCCTTTATCTCAAGAATGGTGGCCACCCAGAACGAGGTGGGCGTCTGGCCGGGTTGAATTACCTCGATGTTATCGCAATCTGTGTTCTCCACCTCCACCTTCATGCCCACGCCCAGATTATCCCACACTTCGCATCCAGGTGCGTGTGGAAAGCAGGTCACTGGCGCTGCATTAAAATTCTCCTTGCTGAGGCGGGGCAACCAATCGTAGGAGTGCGTGGGATCGTACATCCGCCGCCGGATGCTGATTATCTTCTCCATTTGTGGACAGGGTGTCGGCAGACGCTCGTACTTGGGTATCTGCGGTAGATCATCCTGCGGATAGATGTCTTTGAAGAGTCGCAATGCCTTGGGCGTGGGCGCTGCATTTAGATGATAGGCATTGGGTGTGGCCGCTCCTCCCTCCTCCACTCCGCCTGGAGCCGCTGCATCGCCGACTGCTCCGCCATTTAAGGCAGCAATCGTTTCGTCTGCCGCCATTTGTACATTATTGGCAGCCGCATCGCCGCCCAGGGACATGGGCTCGCCAAAGCTATTTAACTGGGTTATTTTCGATTGATCCGTAATACGGAATCTATAATTGGCATTCTTGATGTGCGCCGCTTGCAAATCCAGCTCAATGTCAGACTGATGCTGCTGCTGCTGCAGCTGGTCTTCAGCTAAGACATCTTCGGTGGCATCGGAACTTGCCGCTCCGGGAACCGGGGAACTTATAGTATCGCCATCCATCTTGTTGTTATTCAGGACCAAGGAATATAGCTCGCCTCGGGCACAGGCCATACTGCAAAAGCGCCGAGATTTCGTGTAGAATGTGTGCTTTACTCCAATTGCTCCGCAGCGTTTACAGACAGCTATCGAGAAAGAGCAAGAAAATAATGATTGTAATATAATATTTGTAATGAAAAATTAATTAGTTTTCATGGGTAAATCTACTGCAAACCCTGCCATACAAACCCAAATTCTGTTAACTCAAATATACGAAAAAAAAACTAACAAAACTAAAGCTATTACTAGCAAATATAACTATAAAAGCTTGGTAATAATTGTGGTATAGGGCGAGTCGATTGGTATAGAATCTCAGAGCGAACACAACAAGCCAAAAATATATGTTTTTAGTATTTGATGTAGCAAAGTAATAATGTAACATTTATTGGTTATTCCTTTACAACCGAATATGATATATTGACATCAATATGATATGGAAAATATCGTTAACTTTAATATATCAAAATTGGAAATATTATATTTTCAGTCATTCCTATCTTATAATACATTGCATGACCTTTAAGACCTCATGGACCAATATCGACCCGCCCTATTGCGTGTGTAGAACAACCTTACCCATGCCATCTTTCTGTATGGGGATCACCGATGGATCTATGTTTCCCTTGTAGGCGATGGGTGTCTTCAGCACCAGTCCCGGCCTGTTTACCGGCTCGATCTTACGTGTCTTGCGCTGGGCGCGCAGCGCGGCAGAGGCTGAGGATGTGGAAGCTGCGCTGCAGCTGGCAACATTGGATGCGTTGCTCGCACTGCTGCCGTCACCGCCACCCTTGGCCAGGCCGTAAGTGTTGCGATGCATTTGCTTGGGCGGATCCGTGCTGACCATAATGTTGCCAAAGGCATTGCCATTGAGCGTTGTCATCGCCGGGGCCAAGGTGGTGCCCAGCAGCTTATGATGCAGCAGGCCGTCGGCCAGCGGTACTAGAAGGTCGTGCTCAACTCCGGGGACGCCTAAGCCGCTGGGCAGCTGGGTCATGCAGGAGGAGGAGGACTGCGAGATGTCCTTGTCCGAGGAGGTCATGAAGTCGGTGCCATCGTACGAATTATTATCCTCGTTCATCATCACAAAGTCATCAATGTTTATGATCTCCTGCTTAGGCTCTAGCCCAGAGCCGCCATCGTCGTAGCCATCGTCCAATTGGCCATAGCCCTGATCATCATCGTCCACAACGCCTTGGCCAACGCCAACATCGACGCCCATCAAAGATGCTGCGTCTGTGACCATGCCCACCATTCCGGTGGTATCTACATCGCCGTCCATTACTTCGGCATAGTTCTGAAAGACGGCTGCCGCTGCCGACTGCTGGAGCAACTGCTGCTGCAGGCTGCCCATGTGGGCGAATCCGTATAGGTTGTTAGAGTTGGTGGCTATCAGGGTGCCCGGCTGCACGCCCAGCGCCGCAGCAGCCGCCGCCGCCTGCCCGGTGAAATCCCCTCCCATCAGGCTCATCATCGGATTCATTTCCTTTTTAAAGAGCGCAGACGGAGAGTGGAAGTTGGTCGGTTGTTTGGTTGGTTGGTGGAGGTTCATTCATTCATTGGTTTTTGTGTGTTTTTAGTGTTGAGTTTTTTTTTAAATTGTAACCAATACATAAATCATAGAAAAGAAAGTAGAAGAAATAAGTAAACGAATTCCAATTTTGTTCAACTGAGACAGACAAAATGAGATATTTTGTGGTTGGCCAATCCCCAACAAAGAGTACATATTAAAGCCTAGGAATTTGGGTTTGCTTGCGACTCCGAGGACTATCAAATATAATGAGATCTCTTAATTATATTTACTAGTCTTCGAATTGAGAGATTGGCTCGTAGTATCGGACCAAGTTGTTGGTTGGCTCCCAACTCACCAAAGTGGGCTGATGTGCAGAGATGTCCTCCATGACAGAGAGTCCAACATTGGGATGTCCCAGTAGAGTGGCCGCATCCTCCAAGGTAATGCGCTCCGAGTTATACTGGCTGCTCATCCACATCATGCGCATTTCGGCCGGATTCATGATGCTCGAATGACACGCTGGCTGATGGTTTACTTAATTATAATAAAAACATTTATGGGACGTCACAAGGTGTTCCTAGGGTACTTCAAAAAAAGTCTATTGATTTTTATTGCAGTCGCCTTCCTTCTTCAATATAGGAAGAATCGCTGAAAGAATATAATTATTAAAATAAGAATTAATATACTCGTTTTTGATAATAAGGAAAATACAATTCCATAAAAATAAATACATGGTACTATATTTATAGTTTGGTAAGCTTTGTATTTAAAAACCAATTTACTAGACAAATCATCTTGTCTTGATATGTGGTCCATTATAATTATTGAAGTTTGAAAATGACCTTAAATTATTAAAGCCCCACATTGTTTTATAAAAGTATAGCCTCTTGTTAAATTTCTTTTAAAAACTTCTTGATAATATTAATAAATCGCGCTTCACATTGTAGTGATTTTTAGCTCTCGTTCAATGTTAGCTGTCAATCATATCCTTAGTCAGCCATATGGGCATGAATCCCTGGCCGATTCCCGTCTGCTGTTGCTCCTCGTTGTCTGTTTTTGTTTGCCTTCCTTCTCTCTTCTCGCCTTTTTTGCACGCAGCTGCTGCGCAGAGTGTGGAAAGGGCGCTGCTCTGGCGGCACCAGCAGCGGCGGCGGCGGCGGCAAGGAAATGTGATTAACGACTTCCGCCGCGGGCAGATTTTTGGTAAAATGCTTTTTCTCAAGCTAAACAAGAAAATGCAGTTCCCTCTGGACAATAAACAATGCACAAACATATCCGATCTAGCTTAATTATGGGTTATATTTTAGTGCGAAGCGCAGCGCTTGCTCGAAAAGTCAATGAAGCGAAGTTTGCGCAGACAACGAAACGCGGACACAAAAGAAAACGCACAAAATCGCTGCCCAGTCTATAAACTTACACTTTTGGGACCTTATTGCGATGCATTCGGTTTGAAATGCTGCTGGCACTAGCTATTGCCTGATTTTGCACATTTTTAATTGTTTTATTTGAGGTTTACGCGAGTTTTTTGTGTGTTAACTTCTTTGCGCCGAACAGGGATGGCCGTCCAAAGCCAGGGCTTCACTCGTTTGGCATTCTTTTGCCCGCAAAACCGCCAGGGCTGGTAAAAGCGGTTCGTTCACAGGGAGAATATCGTTACTACAGAGAAATTAAATACGGAATATTTGTTAAAATAAAATAAAAGCCTTTAATGTACATTCATAATATTATAAATTTTTAAACATATTTTATCAGTTATCATTTTTAAATAATAAAACTATAAATTCACAATCCATTTTTACGTGCTTACCAACACTGCTCGACTTGTTTGTTGTCAAAGATGAAGTGAAAATAATACAAAATATTGGTTAAATAATAATAGCTAGCAGAATGCCAGAAAATGCCGCCAGCTTGGTGCCTACAGAGGCTGCCGCTCGAACTATGCGCGCCCAGTTGGGGGGCAGTACCTTTGGCCAACGACGCGAAGACATCTTCAGACGACTCCAGGAAAGTGCGCATCAGGTCTCGCAAAATTACAGTGGAAAAGAGCTGGCCACGGAACGGGATGAGTCAGTGCAGGAGCTGTGCGATTCCCTCGAAGAGCTGCTAGGATACGGGCTCAGGCAGACCTCGGGCAGTGCTTCCACATTCAGCGCCGCCAGTTTCATCCAAAACATGCAGGAAATTGTGACTGGAAGTACGGGCGCTGGCAGCAACAACAATGACGCTACTTTATGGGACTTCTGCCAGGTGCATCTGACGCCACACGAACGCCAGCGGTATGTGGACCTCAAGCAGATCTGGACCAATGTGGGCCGTGGTCGTGCCTTCATCCGTTCCGCGCTGAACGAGAAGCGTCTGCACAGCCATGTCCTTACCTGGCTGAGCGATGAGGAGCTACTACACCGCTTCTACACGCCCTGGTCGCTGTTGCTTAATGAGGAGGCAGCTAAAAAGTTGCCGGAAATAATAGACTCCCTCAAAGATGTATTATTCGCCCTCAATGTGGACACCACGGAACTCAATACTCCCAGGAGACCCACAACCGGTCTTCCAGTCAGGGAGGAGCCCATTATTTATGCGCCGAACCCAGTCCCTGTGTCTGTGCGTCAAAGACGACATCCTGACATAGCCGTGGAGCGACCCATCGAGGGAGCCAGTTCCACAGAAGATTTGCTAGGTGCCCTGAAACCTATTGAATCCTTGGAGGTGCAACAAATACTCTCGAAAGATGCCGTGCTACAGGAGCTAAGCAAACCGTTAGAGGATATAGGTGTCGGCGAACCCTTTGATCCCATTGAACCGGAGCTGGAGTTTCTAAAGACACCCTTGCCGGAAGTATTCCCACAGTCTGGGGCGGACCAGGATCTCTTCGAAGATCGCAGTGATACGTCCTCGCAGTGGAGCAAGTCTTCTTCCTCTGCGAATTGCCAGACGAACAGCCAGCAGCAGACGGCGCTGGAGGAGCAGGTGAACCAGCTAAACGAAAGATGTGCCCTGCTGGAGACCCGAGTGGCGGAACTGAATCTGCAGAACCGGCTGCTCATCAGACGGCTAACCAAACAGTTTGAGGAGACGGGGATTGATCCCAGCTCCTCGCTCTGCTCCAATTTCTTGATCACCATTCCACATGTCAAACTGGCCAAGACTCAGCGATCTGGCTCGCACTACACCTACGAAATCCACATCACAATGAGGCAGCGGCTGGAGCACTGGACTCTTTACAGGCGCTACAGTGAGTTCAACAAACTGCATAAATCGCTGCTAAAGACCCATCCTGTGGTCAGTGGCGTTGAGTTTCCGCCCAAAAAGCATTTCGGGAACATGAACCTCGTCTTTGTGGAGGAAAGGCGTCAGCAGTTGCAGATCTATTTACTCAATCTGGTGGAGACACTGCCCAAAGTGGAGGCCTGCAAGTCCAAGGCGGAGCTGCAGAAGGCATTTCCCTTCTTCAGGGACAGATAGCCGCCAGCCACTATACTTATGGATAGGAACTTATCTTAGCCTATATAAATCAACCAAGGAAGCTCGAAAAGAACAAGTATTTTTACGCTCATCATCCGATTGCTATTTTGTTAAAACAGATCTTTAATTATATGTGTAAACAAACAACGGAGATGGTCCAAGTGCTGTAATCACTGATATTTAATAAAATTAAGACGTTTTTCATTTACGAATTATAAAAAATCTATGTTTAATGGGACTCTGAATTTGTTCAGTTTTAAACGTAAAGTTTTACAAAAAGGAGTTGACTAGGCTATAGGTAACAATAAAATATTGTTAAATAAAAGAAAGCTGCAAGCAAATTGTTTGATTAAAGTTCAATATTGTACCCACCTGGACACACTGTTTTATTTGTTGGCAAATGCATACAAAGTCCCACAATTTCACCTACCTCCGGTCACACTGCGCCCGAACAGCTGTGTTTTGTTGTTATCAGCAATTAAAGTTGCGTGTACTTTGTCGGCGTAATTGGTTTCTTGCACCATGATCGAGTGATCCGTGCCGTATCCACGGATTCCCAATTTACCCTCTGAGTCAGCGCACACATTGCGTGGCGTTGGTTCGCTGCATTTTCTGTAAAGTAAAGCTCCAAGGCAGCCTGTTAATTAAATTAGTGGCGCATTTCCAAGGTCTTGGACCATGTCCGGAGCAGCCATACTAATAAATGCAGCCATTTCCGGCGCCGCCTACTGCATGACGGTGCGGATGATTCCCCGCTTTCGGGAGATGTTCATCAAGGCCAATCTCTTTGGCAACGATTTGTGCAAAAAGGACAAGCCACAGGTGTAAGTGTTTAGCAGCATCCTTAGTAGATGATTTGTACATTTGTATTTCCCCTTTGCAGTCCCGAATCCTTTGGCGTGCTTATTGGCTGTGTGTTCCTGGTCTCCCTGTTTCTGTTCATACCCGTTCCCTTTGCCTTCGATGAGGCGGCTGCCACGGATGCGGTCACTGGCGGAAAGCCCGATACCTTTCCACATGATAAAGTAAACAACAACGTCAGGTGCTCGCAAGCTTATCTATATAATTATATTTATCTTTTCGTAGTTCGTGGAGTTGATTGCTGCCCTGCTGTCTATTTGCTGCATGATCTTCCTGGGCTTTGCCGACGACGTCTTGGATCTGCGGTGGCGCCACAAGCTGCTACTGCCCACCATCGCCACGTTGCCACTCCTAATGGTTTATTATGTCAACTACAACTCCACAACGGTTATCATGCCCAACTTTGCAAGGGCCATCTTTGGAACCTCCCTAAACATAGGTAGCCCATCACTTTTATATAGATATGTAAAGGTTTAATTGATGTTTTCCACTAGGTGTTCTCTACTACATCTTTATGGGCATGCTGGCCGTGTTCTGCACGAACGCCATCAATATCCTGGCGGGCATCAATGGCCTCGAGGTGGGACAGTCTTTGATTATTGCCGCATCCATTCTAGTGTTCAATTCCATTGAATTGAATCTGGGACATCAGGTGGACTCGCACATCTTCTCCATCTACTTCATGCTGCCGTTTCTGGCCACCACCTTGGCGCTATGGAAGTTCAACCAGTAAGTTTGTGATTTGTTTATTTTTCCTTTTATTTCATAAATACTGAATTGATCTGGCAAGTTAACAAGTTATAATAAATCTGATAATTCTGAGCCCTATAATAATAAATTAATCATTTTCAAATTATAAACCGATATACATTTAATCTATATTAATATTTAAAGTAAATCTAAAAAGCTTCATCTCTTAAAAGTAATTCTAAATTCCGTTCAACCCAATCTCACAACAGAATTCCAGCAAATCTTTCGAGAGTTCCTCTGGTGATGATCTCTCTTTGTAAATTCTTTGTTTAGTTCTGGTTATGCTTATCACAGATGGCGGGTCTGTTCGTCGTCCTGTCTGCTGAGATACTAATAATTTGGAACTTGCTTGGCCAAAAATACAGAAGGGCACGCACACGCATGAAGGGATTAGGCAGAGTAATGATATGATGATTATGAGATCGTTAGACTTTAAGATGGGGATCCGAAAGCAGGCACATATAAATATATATCTTATATAAAATGCGTCGAGAAGGTGTGTAGTGTGCCTTGGGCATAGTTAGTCATCGTCCTGGAGATCCTCCAGCACGTCCACATCGTACAGATTGACCAGCAGCTGGCCAAACTGGCTGCTGTGACGCAGGGCCTCCTCGGGAGCATAGTACTTCTCGTTCTGCTCGCGCAGTCGTACCAATTGCGTGGTTCCGTCTATGTGGACTCCGTTGGCTATCAACTGCTGCATGTAGGTGGCATCGATGTGGGCGTTTCGAGTGTCGTTGGGTAGCTTCACAGGTAACTGCTGCTGCTGGCTAGTGCCCTGCAGCCGGAGTACAATCTGCTCGGGTGGCAGGCACAGCTCGCAGCTCCAGCCGCCATAGTGATTGAGGTCGCCCAGTGTGCCACTTGCTATTCGCTGCAGCCGGTGGGCATCCAATTGGGCACTGTTGTGCAGGTGCCCCAAGGAACTTATCACCCCGCTTAGCAGGGTCTTTTTCGGGTGCTGCCAGTAGAAGCCGTACACGTTGTACTTCAGTCGGAATCTCAAGGGTAGCACATCCTTGGCATAGTACTTGAGAAACTTTAGAGCTGTCGGCGCATAAACAGCCCGACTGTCTCCGTGTAACAGCAGATCCTTGGCCTGCATTTGGAGGCCGCACTGCAGCCACAGCTGGCGCCTGAAGTGGCTGTAGGCCAGTGAACTGCTGCAGTTGCTTTCCGAAGAGCAGCGGAACAACATGTAGTTAGTTTGGCGCCCCAGCAAGCTTTCCAGATTCCGCTCCTTGCTGCCGTTGCTCACGTAGTAGACGAGAAAGTAGTCCACCACCTCGAGAAGGGCTCGAATTTGCAGCTCCAAGAGCTCCAGGCTAATGTGCTCCCAAACGCCCAGTTCCAGTAGGTAGAAGAGGCGATGCAGGGAACTAGAACTGGCTTCGACCAACTGCAGGGGCGTGCTGCCGCCCCGCTTACTCGGCCGGCTGTGTGTCATCAGGGCTCGCCAGATGATCTCCGGCTGGCCGCAGTCCCTGCCATGCCAGC
The DNA here is from genome assembly GCA_008042675.1 of Drosophila seguyi. Lineage (NCBI taxonomy): Eukaryota > Metazoa > Arthropoda > Insecta > Diptera > Drosophilidae > Drosophila > Drosophila seguyi. Next base: position 143,941 of record VNJU01008075.1, read on the forward strand.
CGCTCCCACACTTGCACTGCGGCGGAGCCATTAGGTAGTCCACATCGTTCATCTTCATGGTCTCATTGATGGTGCCCTCGCGGTAGCACCAAAGCGCCGGTGTCGGACCCATCTCTGCGTCCACATAAGCGGGCACATCGTAGTCCGGCGGTGGGTGGGATTCATTCAGTCTCTCCATTTCGGATTTCATCTGGTAAAAGTCCCTGTCGTAGCGGTTCACATTCTCGTGTTGCCGAGGGCAATGGGTTCCCCTAATAGGAGGAGCCTTTCCAGCTTCCCCACCGACCCCGCTCGACACGAAGTTTACACGGCTACCGATCTGCTCCAAGGCACTCCGCTGTTGCTGCTGCTCCTGGGGGCCATGGCCCATCTGCAGAAGCCAGATGCAGCCAATAAAGCCCACCTGGAGCACCAGCACCGACCAGAGCACCAGCTTTTTGGTGATTGCCAGGCGTCCCATGGCGCCGGTTCCCGCTGTCAGCGAGTGCGATGGCATCAGCGTGATGGTGCTCCTCACCATGTTGTGATTTGGGTGCAATTTCGGCACATTCACTTATTCATTTTTCTTAAATTTCCTGTACCTTTTTCGCGTTGTCTTTGCTTCTTAACACGCCCAAAAATTTCTGTTTTTCCTCCCCCGCACAGCTGTCGCGAGATGTCCTCCCTGGTGCAGCCCAGCTGTTCGGCGCTGCAGGGTTTCTGGCTTTTTCCGGCTAAATTTAGCTAGCACTAATGTTGGGTCTATGTTATCTTTACAACACTGTTTTAGATTACTGTTATTATTTTAAATTTTAGTTTTGTATAACTTGTTATAATGTATGAATTAGTTAATTTAAGTTAATTGATCAGGTTTCCTAAAGTTCTAAACATTAATTTTATATTCTTTTCAGATATCCCTCCCAGGTGTTTGTTGGCGACACCTACTGCTACTTTGCGGGCATGACCTTCGCTGTGGTCGGCATTTTGGGGCACTTCAGCAAGACCCTGCTGCTATTCTTCTTGCCGCAGATCCTGAACTTTCTGTACTCCACGCCACAGCTGTTCCACTTTGTGCCCTGCCCACGACATCGATTGCCCAAGTACGACAGCAAAACGGACCTGCTGCACATCAGCACCACGGAGTTCAAGCTGGAGGATCTCAATGCTCCGGGCCGCCTGATGGTCACGGTGCTACGAAAACTACGACTAATTAGCTGGCATACCAAAGCGGACGGTCTTGTCCGGACCAATAACTTCACCCTCATCAACTTTGTGCTGGTCGTGTTTGGGCCGGTCCATGAGCGCGTGGTCACACAGATGCTGATGGGTTTCCAAGTGCTGTGCACGCTGATTGCCCTGGCCATTCGCTATCCGCTGGCGAACTATTTCTACGCGGAAACGTAGCCCTTGTTGCAGGATCAGCTCTATTCGATATTGATTCTGATATTTATTGTAGTAAGCCTTGGCTAAGTAAACTCTATATACAGACAGATCCACACAATAGTTCCCGAAAGTAAGTTTTAAGTAAAAATCTATATTTCTCTCTCGTCAATAAAAAGAAGATCCCAAAACCAAATCAACTCTAAATCACAATGAGCGTTTCTGAGATCTCAGAGGAGGAGCTGTCGGCCCCTGAAGAGGAAGAGGATTTGGGACCCAACATAGGCGTAAGTTTCCAAAGTATTAAGCGGAGCCGGGGATCAAGGTCTTATTTGCAATCCTTTTATAATTTTATCAGAACAAAATAGTTGCTTTAAAGATTCGCTCTGCCTGTTTCCCAGCTCTATATAGGTGGCCGCAACGCGCTTGGCCAGAGACATGGACGGGGCTGGGCTATTCTGCCCAATGGGGACCAGTACGATGGAAACTACCGCAAGGGTCGGCGGCACGGCATTGGGCTGTACGTGTTTAAGGACGGATCACGTTATTACGGGCAGTATCGTTGCGGAAAGCGCTGCGGACGGGGCATCTTTATCTATCCGGATGGATCCGTGTATGAGGGCAACTGGCGCAAGCACCTGAAGCATGGAAAGGGACGGTACAACTATGTCAATGGGGACACCTACAACGGCGACTGGCACAAAGGCCAGCGTCATGGTGTTGGCATTTACACCTTCAAGAGCGGCCCCGATGCCTGCTGCCTGTCCATCCGATTGAAGTCCACCTGGAACAGTAACGTTCGAATGGGACCCTTTGAGCTGTATATCGGCAATGACGACAAGTGCACCGTCCTCCATGGAATCTGGGATACCCTATATCCGAGTGGACCCGCGGTCTTCAGCTTCAATAATCGGTATATGCTGGTGGGCTACTTTCTACCGGCCAGCTATAACTTTAAGGCGATCGGCGATGACGGTGACAATGAGGAAATGTATGAGCAATTAAATGAGGATGAGGAAGGCAACGGTTCAGTGACACCCATGGCACCCACTCTATGGTTCGCCCAGGATATCGCCGTTTACGACTTTGCGATGCTGCCTCAAGAGCCGGTGCCGCTGGCCATATCCGATTCCGAGCTCTCCGTCTGCTCCTTGTCCACTATGCCGAGTGCTGAAAGCGAGGAGAAGATCAGTTGGTACGGCGAGGGAGAGGAGGCCGAGGGCGAGGAGGGTGAAGAAATGGAGTGCTTCCCGTGCGAGTGCGAGTACGACCTCAGCGAAGTGGAGACCGAGAGCGAGGTGTGCAAAATCGATGCCAATCCGTGCGCGATTGAGATCCTTAAGCAGCCCGAGTGTCCCGAGCCCTAGGCTGGGTTCTCTCCCGGCCAGTTTTCTATTGTTTTTGTTCCATTTACTGTTAGAAAGTGTATCAATAAAACAGAACTCCAGCCTAATAACTTAATAATAAAAAAATACTCTTTCTATATAGTAAACATTTTATTTTGTTTTTTTTTTATAATTTTCGTACAGGTTTTTGATTAAAATTTGTCGGTTTCACTTTAAAATACGCCCTGCTCTCGTCCCTTTTATAGTTTTGTTTGATGCTCTATACTCGTAAATGTAGAATGAAATCACAAATGGGGGCTCTTTTCAAGTATTATTGACATGATGATACCTTAGCGATAGATCGATTCCAGGAGAGTGAGTGTGTAACCTCGATTTTAAATTCCCTTTTTGAATTTGGATACTCTGTTCTGTTCGTATAACTTGCTCCGATATTCTCGAATGTGTGTGTTCAGCATTTCAATTCATTTGTTTCGCTAATTAACTCTATATGGTAATTATTGTTTGCTGCCTTACCGTAAGCCGTAAACTGTAATCATTAACTTTAAGTTTTTTAGCGGATGTGTGTTACATATCTTTACAATTTTTATATATTTTCGTTATTTCCATTACTAATTTTAAATTATAAAAAAATCTCTAGGTGCTGCTGGCAGGATCTGCCACAGGGGAGGATGGGGAAGGGAACTCCTTACGCATAGCCGATTGGCATACGTCGCCGCAACTGGCATCCGAACTATTGGAATCGCCACTGGACACGGACGGGGGAGTTCCACTGTCCGTTTCATCGGATGCCTGCTCCGCGGCCTTGCACAATGACGCCTTGCCGCACTCATCGAGGACGATGTTTAGCTTCTCTGACCTCGTCTGGGTCGGCGTCGACGTGGTCTCTACGGGATTTAGGCGCAGCATTTGGTAGGGTGCCTCGCCCTCTTTCTGTAGCTCGTGAACCGTGCTACCGTCGCGCTGTTTGGACACCTTATAGATTGCCGGGCATGATTTTGAGTTCTTCACGTCGTTCGAGTCCTTCAGCTCGGGCAGGTCCGAGTTTTCGCTGAAGTGCCTCAGTGGCTGCAACTCCTGTGCCTGATTGTTGTCCTCCACGCTAATGCTCTGCGCCAGGGCCATGGCTGCCGCCATCGCCGCCGCCTGACCACTACTGCTAGCTCCCTCCGGATTCAGATAGAGCATCGGGGTGTTATAGAGCAGTAGCTGCGGTTCCATCTTGAAGTCTCGCTCCAGCTGCTTCTGCTGGTCGAGATTTTCGTCGATGTAGTTGATGTGTATGGGCGAGGTCTGTAGATTGAGATGGGAGCAGTGCAGCAAGTCATCCTCTGGCGGGGTGTAGTAAATGGATGCCTTGCTGGCAGAGTAATTGGCAGATAGGCGTCCTTTAATTTTCTGTATGTTTAGCTCCTTAGAGCCAGCAAAGTCCATTTGTCCTTTGAAATAGCAGTCTATGTCTGTCAAGAGAATGGAATTTAGTTTGCGCTTCGAGTTTTTGGAGTACCCGTAAATACTTACCCTCGGCAATGTCCTCTTCGCAACGTCCCCGGCAATTTTCAAAGTAGAAACTGGGCAGGTTCTCCAGCACCTTGTTCAGCGTTTGCTGCTGGTACTTGTAGCCCTCCCGGAGGCGCAGCACTTGGTGCGCACTAAATTTCCGGATCTTGTTCCGCTGGAAGACGTAGTTCTCCCTAACCCAGCTCAGCTGGCCGGTGGAGTAGTCGCGCACCTTCTTCACCTGGTCGTAGTACTGGTCCTTAAGCGCCGTCAGATGGTTAGATCCCATGTCACGGAACTCGCGAACGTGCTTGGCCTGGGTGGTGTAGCTGCTCTGTATCCACTCCACCTGCTGCACACAGTTCTCGCGAATGCGGTGCACTTGCTGGGCGTAGTTCTCACGCAGTCGCTCCAGCTGCTGACTCTTGTACGTCTCAATGCTGTCCAGCATGGCGTAGATTTGTCGTGGCCGCGGCGACTTCTTGTTACGATTGGCGCAGCAGTAGAATCGGTCGCATATGCCCCAGCGGGACAGGCAACTCCTCAAGCCCTGAATTATCAGGGTGAGCAGCAGGAACGCGGTGGCCAGGGCAGTGCCAAACAGAATGCTGCCAATCTTTACCCGGTAGAATACAATGGGATCAATGTACAGTCTGTAAAAAGCAATCATTATTTCATAATCTAAAATAAACACCAGAAATACTTAAAACATACCTCAATCCTGCCGATGCTTTGCCCATCACATTAAAGGCATAGCAGGTGTACAGGCCGCTGTCTATTCTGGAGATATTGTGCACCAGCAGCGATCCGTTTTCCACGAGTACCACGCGCTGACCCACCAGACTCTGCTGGCGGGTCAGGTTTAGCGTCTGAATGTAACTCTCATCCATTAAAGCGGCCAACTCCTGCGCACTTGGTGGTTGGTGGGCATCCTCCTTGCTATCAATGATAATGGGCCGCTTGTCTGGATCAGCATGGTGTCGGAGAATCTTATTGCGGGGAGTAACCTTAAAAGATAAAGGGGGGCGTTAGTGTTTTCCCATTTTAATTTTAGTGTGTCATTTATGGAAGATCGCAAAAGGAATGGCTTAAATGGGTTTATATTAACTATGATCGAAAAAATGCTTAATTCATTGTTAATGTTATTTCTACACTTGAATAACATATTAAAAAATAAACCTTAAGTTACTAAATTTGTCAAAGATCTTTGATGAAAGTCATCAAATCTTTAATTATGACAAATTTAGTTTTTAATTCCTTATAAATGCAGGGATTACGAACCCAAATAATGTCTGGCACGGGACTGCCGGAGATCTGGCACTCCAGCTTGGCTGTGGAAAGAAGCTTGTGCATCTTCGGCTCCGAGAACTGCACCACCGAGGGCACACTGCAGTTGAGGTTACTCAGGACGCGCAGCATGTCGCCCGGATAACCGTATTGGCACTTCAACGCCTCGATCTGGTCGTCGATGCTCTCGTACGAGTCCAGCGGTGTTTGGCTAGGATTTGGACTATTGCCCTGCCCTGATTGAGAGTGGGGCTGACGGCGCAGGCTGGTGCTGCCATTCACCAGCCAGGCAGTCAGCCAGTACATGCTGCAGTCGCACTGGTACTCGTTGCCCAGTATGTTGAGGTAGTGCAGCTGCCGGAGCTCCTTCAGGCCCTCGGGTAGCGATCCCAGGCGGTTGCCTCGCACACTGAGCCGCTGGATCCACGACAGCCCCGAGATCTGTGTTGGCAGCTGCAGTAGTCCGTTTTCGGCCAGCAAGAGCTCCTTAAGGTTCCGCGCATTGGCGAACAAAGTCGCCGGCAACTGCGTCAACTTCGGATTCTGCTGCAGGGAGAGGTAACGCAGGCGATGGAGTACCGTTGGATCCACCAGCGACTCATCAAAACGGGATATCCAGTTGGTGAACTGCTCAATGGGCGTCTCATCGATGCGCAGCAGCACCAAGGACCGCTGCGTCTGGAAGAGGCCGCTTGGTAGCTGCTTGAACGGATTCCGGCTGAGATCCAACTGCTTGAGGGCATGCAGATGCTGGAAGATGATGGAGGACAGCCCGGTCAGGTTGTTGCTGGACACATTCAGCGACAGCAGCTGGCTCAGCGACTCGAACGCCTTGCGATCGATAATGGTCAGTGAGTTCTGACTGAGATCCAGCTGCCGCAGTTCGCGCAGATTGTACAGGCTGTGCTTGCCGATCGACTTCAGTTGATTTCGCTGCAGGTGCAGCTGTCGAAGCTGCGTGTTGCGAGCAAAGAAGTTGTCCGGGAAGGAGAGCAGGCGGTTGTCGCTGAGATCTAACACCTTGAGGTCTCGTGCCGTCTGAAACAGCTGGAAGGGCACCACGCTTAGCCGATTGCCGGCGAGATAAAGGCGCTCTAGCTTCACAGCTCCGCCAAATATGTCCCGTGGAAGCTCCGTCAGCAGATTCTGGCTAAGATTCAGGAGGCGCAGTTCGCTCAGGGAGCCTAGGAAGCGCTGGGGCAATGCAGTCAGGCCATTCCTGTCCATGTGCAACTCTTGCAGGTTGGCCATATGCTGCAGGGCAATAAGGCTGCAGTTGGCCAGCCGGTTGCCGCTCAACTTAAGTACTTTCAGGCGGCGCATGACTTGGGGAATAGCCCAGTTGATGCACTCCAGACGATTCTCCCCCAGATCCAAATGCTCAATGTTCTCGAAGCACCGCGTTTGGCGGGAAAAGAGTTCTCCAAGCGCTTCATCTGCTAGGTTGCTCTCCAGCCAAGAGAACTCATGGACGCTTTCAAACTGCGGCAGATGGAGGGCTACACCGAGATCCGCTGGCACGTGGTCTAGTTTCAGCTGGTGGTAATTTATGTGCGCACTCCTCAGGGAGATCAGCTCCTGGTTAACATGCCCCACACCAACATGCTCGCAGCTCAGCTTGAACACGTGAGCCGAGGAATCAACCGGCTGATTCCCGGAATGCAGCTCGTACTCCTCCACAGCCTCGCTGCTCTCCGATCCGTCATTTAGGTCGTCCAGCCACAGACCCTCGTCACTGTCACTATCATCTAAATCCGCATCGACTGCATGCCCCACAAACGGCAAGTGGAACTTGTAACCCAGCAGGGAGAACTCGTGCTCCTGCCACGTCCTTTGCCTGGGCCTTATCTGTGGATGATGAGGTCGCGCGGGATGGGCCAGCAACGCCTCCGCGCTACTGTAGGTGGCCAGGCAGCTGTCGGCACTGGTGAGGGCCACTGCTGCATTGACCACGACGAATAGCAAGGCAGACAATATCAGGGAAATCTTCGATATTGCTTCCATTTTTCGGTATGTAATCTCAGATATTTATATGGTCGCATAGTACACCTGCAGGACGAAAAGAATTAGTTGTTAGAATGGGAAAATCGAAATGGTTTTGAAATCTATTACAATAGGTTCTTTCTGCTAAATGAGCCAAAATTATATTAGATATTTGGTCATTACATCGAAGTATTACCCATTAACCTAATAGTTAAATTCGCTTAACAAACTATATAAATAATCAGATGTAATCGCTGAATTCCTGCCTTTCCTTTCAGTCAACTTTCGGTGACAAAGAAAACTGAAATTAGTCCACCTTTGTTTTTTTGGACATTATTGATTCGGCGGCGACCATCATCCCTCGGAAGCCTCCACAAACAAGTCGCAACTCTCATTTGATTAAGGAAAGGGACGAAAACCCCAAAATCAATATGTTAGGTAAATATTATAAATAAAACGGCGGGCTAAGCAGGATGAGGAGATAGCTTAGGCCAAGTCCAGTTGCGTGACCAAATGGCGACGCATTTCTGTGAGACACAAAATGTGTGTGTGGTGGCACTCGAGAAGAGATAGAATGTATAATTGCTTTGAATAATGCATTATAATAGGGTCTGTCTGTGGGAATTACATAGTTAGGTTCGGTCTTCTTCAGTATCTATTCTAGGCGAGCACGCAAGTTGAAGTTTTCTTTGCTTTAAGTTTCTGGATAGGAACTGATAATATATTATTAATATCCTTTGTTAAACTGTTACAAGAATAATCATCAAGGGTGGAAATAAATCTATGGAGTGGTCATCAGATCTATTTTAATAAATTTGAAAATATGGCGTTTTGTATAACACAAAATTATAATTTTTCTTGAAAATAAACCCCAAAAACCAAATAACTTTTTTACTCTCAACCTAAAATGTTTTTAAGAATATGAACAAAATAATATTTGTAGTATGGTAAAAAAAAATTAAGAAAAATGCTTCTTAAAATTAAATATTCAAAAAAAGTATTTCCTAATTTTTAATTGAAAAAGAATTTCCACACAGAAAAGTTATCACTGTTTTCTCGAAATCTGAGTAATTATATTTATATTAAAAGTTCCTCAACGCTTCCCCTTTGAATATATCATATATTAATTTCCCTTCTCGCGACCGACTCTCGCATTTGTTTATAAACACAAAAATATCGAATAAATTGCCGCCCAACCGCAACCTGCACCAACAAAGCAATTACGTTCAGGGTTTGATTCTGTTCACAAAGATTACTCAATGGGAAGAAAGGCGACGAAACTATAAAGGAAATGCCTATATTGTATAATTATTTCTATACATTAACAAATGAGGGACTGAACGATGCTATACTGTGTGTATAGAAGGCGTAAAGCTTTTTATATTCTATTTAATACTACGTATATGCATTTTCAATGGGTGAAGACTGATAAAGCCAACGAACCCATAAAAAGCCTGCCAGATACTGATAAGCCCCCGACGAGCTCGTCGCAAAAACTGATCGAGACGGATGGGCAGGAAAATCGAAAAATCACATAAATCACAGGTCCTAAGCGGCTAATTCAGAGTCAATATTGTCGTTGATAACAACTATTTGAGCCCAACACTCCACACTCGATAGTTATTTGTATAAATTTCACATGTCTGTGCGCTTTTGAGGCTGAAATCTGGCCGCTGGGTCAAAACAAATGCAAAAAATAACGAAAAAAGCGATACAAAAATAGCTTCCAACCAATACGGCAAACACACACACAGGCCTGCGTGCGTCAACACTAGTACAAAAAATGTGGCGAAAAAAGTGCCACGAATATTGTAAGACCAATAATTAGATTAGCGTGAAAGCAGACCCGAATTTTTAGGCAGTAGAGTTAACAACAAAGCCTTACCAGCTGATAGCACACTTAGACAAACTATTTATTGGCCGGATGCTGGCTAGTGCGGATTCCCTTTATATTGGGCAAACAATTCATTTAAATGTCGTTTTCATTAAGCCAAAGAACGGAGAGCGACAGAGGGAGATGACTAGAGAGTGAGTTGCATAATCTGTCATAGAAGACGAGCTCAAAGCGGGACGAACAACAACAGTTTAACTGGGGATTTAATGTATGTACCCGCACACACACAACCGTGTATCCGTATGTCAACGCCTGCTGACGTCCGAAAAGCCGCTAATGAGACAGGCACAAAAATACAAATTAGAAACGTTCGCTTGCGCGGTGATTTTTTTCGCCAAAGCCTTTGCACTTCTAGAAGAATCATTCACAAAATTTAGCTTTCCGCCCACGCTCATAATTCATTCAACACCTTTGCTGCCTCTCCTTCACCTTGGATCTCAAGTGTGCATCTGTATATCCACATATCCGTATATCCGAGTCCGCCTGTGCTTGTGAGTGGGTTGCAAGGAAGCAAGATGTTGCTAGGGGCAACGTTTGTGGCTCTGATTTCGGGCTATTGCCCAATCCCTCCGACGGTGGCAGATAACCAAATACAAAATGAACGGGGATTAGGTGGCCACCAATACCTTCAGTTAATTTTTTCGTTCACCCTTTGTGGCCAAAGTAAGCAGGCGCTAATGCAACACACACACTTATACACTTATTCGGCATTGGCTAACAGCTGAACTTGCATAGCTTGGCTTAAGTCAAAGAAGCATTTGGGCCACGACGTATAGCTCATAATAAGAGACATTTCGAGGTTCTTATTAGGCCTTGATTAATTATTAACTCACCGTTGTGTTTACAACATCTTTTCGCGTCTTTTTTTTAGGGCTATATATCGATTAGGATTGTTGATAATATATTAAAATATCAATATATCGATATTATTTTCTAGGGATGATATATTTATATCACGATTTATTGTTTGCCCAAATATCGAAATGGCGATATTTTTATTTGATATATTTCGATAATTTTTGTCCAGACGAAGAACAACCATAATTCTAGTGCCCAATACCAATCCATGAAAGCCTGTGTATGCAAAAGACCGTATGGAAAATGTATGAAAAGTAAAAAATATAGCAATAATGCTTTTTAAAGCAGCCATTTTCTTTTTATTGTGTGTTAATTATTTAATCCTTGTATCTGACACGTAAATCCAACTTAATAAGGCAATATGTAACCGATGTTTAACATCGATATAAACAAATACATCGAAAAACCTCGGAAAACATCGCAAAAATTTAAACAAAAAATTAAAATGTACATATTTTCCTTCTAACAACTAGTTATAGTAACTCCTAGTCAGGGCCGCAAAAGGATGATCGGGGCCCTGGGGTAATCATACTGCTAAACATAGTTTTTGAGCTCTTGCGGGCCCCTTTGAAAACTTCTGGCCCTGGGGTAAAATCCCGTCGACTTATCGATATCGGACCTTCAAAATTTACCGCACAATAAGCTGGTTGTGAACTCTACTGAAGGTGTGGTGCTGACACAAACTTTTTTAATGTGTTGAATTTTAAATTTTAAATTAAAATAAAAAGTAGCTTTATAAAGTAGACTAGGTTTAAATAAAATTGCATGCAATTTCAATATCCAGGAGTTTCTGCCACAGGTCAAACTGTTCATGGGGCTTGATTTTATGCAAAGTGATGGCATTGCGCACGTTACATGCATTGTAATCCAGCCGAATATTTATGAACTCCCTTGCACGGACTCGTGGCACACCCAAGCTGCCTGCCACGAGGCCTGTGATGAAAACATCCTCGAGTTGCAAGTAGGTAGTGGTCAAGGATCGCTGAAACAACTCGGGAACAATATCTCCGCTGATAACATATCCCGAACCGATGGTAAAGGCAGGATATACACTTCCTTGAAACTGATGCTTTGGCACATAGTATTTTTGTAATCTGTTACGGATCGGCTTAAAGCCTTCGGCCAGAATGCCATAAATGACTCTCCGATGACCCTGGCCACCCTCAAGGAAGGCCAACATCTTGGCCACATTGATGAACATGTCGTCGTCTGTTTTGAGGACATATCTGGCCTTTTGGCAGTGCAGATTCACCCATTCCAGCAGGGACATTGTCTTCAGGGTAAGGTTATTTACGGTATCAATCGAATTTCCCCGTATTAGATCACCGTAAAGGAAATTCTCCTGGCTAAGAGCCTGGCCAATGAAAGCATCTTCTTGCCTGCCCAAAATAAAGGCCATTCCAACATCCCGGCGGTTGGCATAGGTGCCCCAAGTCTGTCGAATGGCTAGTCTCGCCTCGACATTCCCTGGCGCTGAAGTGATCATCATCAGAAGCTTGATGTCCGCACCTAGACGAGGGCATAGCCGCTCTGCATCGATCTCCTTGTCCAGGTGTCCATTTTCATAAATATCAGCTGCCACTGGGCTTAGTTTTTTCCTGCTCGATTTGTGGACTTTGCTCTCTAACGATCTGTGCTTTAAAATCTTTCCCATAGTGGAAGTTTTTCCCATAAGTGGTGTTATCTGCCGCTGCAAGAAACTCTTTACGCCATAGAGTGAATCAGTAAGCTCCTCCTTATAGCTGTTATCTAAAAAGACGGGAAGCAATTATTGCTTATCACTTGTGTCATCAAACTTGTCCGACCTGCTAACAGGCAGTAACGACACTTTCGTTCGTTATAAGAACTCGCTTAATTGAACAATCAAACAATAATGTCTCTAATCATAATTGGACAGGTAGCACTTTGAAACAAGATTATGTTCTTACCTTTATAAGAAAGGAGCTCTTCTTTTCGAGTAATTCCGAATTTGCTTTTCAAAACCATAATGACAGCTGCAATGGTCAATAATAAACAAAACAATCGAAAAAAGCGCATAATAATATAACTCTCCATGTTACTACACCTAAACGATATAACCGCTGACTGACTTTACAAAAGTCGCTAACCAGTAAGAGGCAATGATAGTTGGGCTAATATTTAACTGCTCCATATAAAATGCATATATGCTGTCTGTACTGCAGACTTGACCAGTCTATACCCTACAACTTCATTACGCGTTTTAAATTATTTGATCAAATTTCTGGTTGCTAGTGCACATTCGTCGTGAAATGTCACATATGTATGTTTTTAATGACAATGAACAAAGTCAGTCCAACTTAATTTAAAAAAAATAACCAGCACGTTTCTTTCAAGGCACACGCAGAGGTAGTAGGTGTCAAATAATAATTAATTAATTTGTGCAATCCACTTGTACATTTCCAGCAAGATTCGCAGGTAAAGATTCTCAAGAAATAACCGATAAGTCGGGGCCCTGAACTCACTCATTCATATCTCGTGCCGATCTCTTAATAATTACGCAGTAAAAGATTCAGAGGAAGTTGAACCATTAAAGTAAGCTTCTCATGCGAAAGAAAGCTTAAGTCTTAAATTCGTCTAACTGGTTTTGGCGCGATAAGTGTAATAAATAAACTAGTTGATATATGTTTGGTAATAAAATATTGGTGTCATGTGTGTTATTCCAGCAATCTATTGGTATTCCCATTGTTAGCAGTATTTCAAACCTTTTTATGAACTTACTGCGAAGGCCAGTTTGGTGTCATTTAGATTAGCAAACAGGAGAATACTAAAAAATTTAGGCATTTACATGTACAAAAATCCGAGCTGTAATAGATATTAGAAATAAAAGAATTCACTGTTTTCTCTTGATATACATTCATGTATTTAGTGTTTAAGATGTAACCACAGTTATCGCTCAGTAATTATCATTTAAATAATGGCATTCAGAATGCTAAAATTAAACTACAAATCCATTTTAAAATTATGCGCTGCCCGAACACAAGCACTTAGGCGGAATGCTGGGATCGCGGACAGCGTAATTTGTGATAAGTATTCCTAGGACTTAGTGACTAATGCTAACTCTATAATTCTATAATAGCTGCCTTTGCTAATCATTCTCTATTCATACCACCTTTCTACGCGGTCTCTCCTCTAAACCCTAAACTTAAAATACTATTTACACTTGGTGGTCTGGTCCAGCAGTTTCTTCCACAGATCGAACTGTTCGTTGGACTTGATCATGTGCACGCTGATCGCGTTGCGGATGTTGCACGGGTTGAACGAGATGCGTCGGTTGACGAACTCGTTGGCCTGCACCCGCTTGATGTCCAGGCTCTTGGCCACGATGCCCGTGGTAAATACGTCCTCTAGCTTCAGATACACCGTCTTCAGCGATCGCAAGTACAGCTCGTGGACAATGTCGCCGGTTAGGACGTAGGCCGGGCCGGTGGTGAACGAGGGAAAGACACCCGCCGCAAACTGATCCACGGACACGTAGTACTTGGACTTCTTGTTGCGGATGGGCTTCCATTTCTTGGCCAGGCGGCCGTATATGGTTCGCTTGTCCTTGTGCTTGTCGAGGAAGGCCAGCAGCTTAGGCACATTGATGAACATGTCGTCGTCCGTCTTAAGCACATACTTGGCCTTCGGGCAGTGCAGATCGGCCCACTCCAGCGTAGAGATCGTCTTGAGGGTAAGGTTGTTGTACGAGTCTATGAAGTTGCCGCGTATCAGATCCCCGTAAATAAAGTTCTCCTGGGTGAGGGCCTTGTTTAGAGTTTCGTTTGTGCCACGACCTAGGACAAAAGCCATGCCCACATCCCGCCTGCTGCCGTAATGCATCCATGTCTGTCGAATGGACATCCTGGCCGCATCGTGCGACATCGCCGAGCTAATGAGAACCATTAGCTTGATGAACTCTCCACCCCTTGGGCATATTCTATCCGCGTCGATTTCATCATCCAGATGTCCCTGTTCATACAGTTTCTCGGCGATAACGCCTTTCGAGGGATCCACTGGAGCACTTGGCTCCTTGGATGCTGCTCCCCTGCCCTTAGTCGTTCGCGCAATGGACACAGATGGCTTGACGGACTTGGCTGGTGCTGCTGGGGCAGCCTCTTTTTTCGTCTCCTTTATCTCCTGGATCACCTTGGATTCCGAGGGCTGCTCCGCCTCGGAGAGTTCTGCCGTATTGGGTTGTGCCACCTCCGGCTGCAGCTGAATGCCTTTGTCTAGAACGAAAAGAGAGAACCAAGAGTTGAGAGCTTCCTGTGTCACGTAAATGGAAATGCAAATATAGGGGGTAATCCAATTCTAATTAGTCCCCATAGACAGCCAGCCGTTGGGCGCTGTAACCCAATAGGAGGGAAAGATGACGTAGCGATTGTTTACAGCACTTCCATAATGAAACGCGATATATAGCTGGCGCATTCGCTATTGCCATTGCCATGGGCTAAACCAAATGGATGCGACATCAACGTGTACAAATATTTAGTTTTGCCCGAGTTTAATGGGTGTCATAAACGGCTCGTTAAGGAAGGGATTCACACAAATTGGACATCATTGACATCAGAAAAAAAGCAAGCGCCATGCTCGTAGTTCTTACCCGTGTTCTGGTCATTTCCGGTCGCCGGGACAGCTGCAATTCCATTGCCCGTGCCGCTGCTCGAGGTGATGTTCTTCAGTATCTTATCGGCATTCTCGATAAACTTTTGCAAATTGGACGTAGGAATGAGTACCTCGGCATCGGATTGCCCTGCCTGGACCTGGGACGGCTGTTGCTGTTGTTGGGATGACGGCAAGGCGGGAACGGCTGATTGCCTGACAACCAACACGTCTCCGGTGCCGTTGTTATTGACGTTATTATTGCTGCTACTGTTGATGTTCCCTACAAATGATATAAAAATTTTTATCATGATAGGGTGATGATAGGCTGCTACGTCCACCACTTACCCGTGATGCCATCAACACTCTGGCCATACTGCTGCTCCTCCAGCAGCAACTCATCCGCCATGGTATTCGGCGTCTGTTCGGCAGCGCCACCTAACTGGGGACTGGCGCCGGCAGAGCCGCCATCGAGCAGGGCATCCTCATCGATGGTGGGCAGCCGATGCTGTGTATGCTTCCTGTGAACCTCCAGCGGCAGAATCTGTTGCTGTTGCTGTGGCGTCGGCTTTCTACTTGAAACTTTGGGTGCACTTTCCACTCCAGCTGACTGGGCGTAATCTCTGTTTTCTGTATTATTGATGACCAACATGGGGTTCGGTCCGATCAGCTGTTGGGGTGGCGATGCCGCCGAATGCACATGATTCTGTGTTAAGGTGGCCGTTGTGGAGTACGAGGCGTAGATGAAGATGGTGAGGATCACCACGATTAGGACTAAAAAGAAGCGCAGCATGCGCGTGTTGTGTAGACTGCCCACGGCCACCATGGTGCAAAAATCTCAATCAGTCTCGGTCTCAGTTTCAGTCTGGACTCTGCTCCTCCTCCTCCTCCTTCTCCTCTTCGTCGTTCGTTTTGTTTTCTCGTTTTTTATTTTTTTGTGTGTTTCTCGCTTTCAGTTATCTGTGCTGGTGAGCATTATGATGGTAACGACGACGCTTGCAATCCCTGCAACGATTCCAGTGCGACTGCAATGAGAACAGGCGGAAATTTAAGTAAACAACTGATTCAGTGCTGATTTGTTAAGTGCTTCCAAAACGTACTTAAACCGAGGGAATACCGGGCATATACACACAGTAAATAACGCTCTTTATCTTCAAAACTTTTCGTATTTTACCGATATTAATGTAAATACTAACTTAATAAGCCTACTATTTGAAAATTAAAAAATTTCAAAGAGATCTTCACTGAAAATAGCGACAAATCCTTTGTCCTACAGAGATCTATCTAATATATTATATTATTTCTTATTAAACTAATCAATTTTTAATTTTTAACCTGTATACAGAGTTTCTTCTAGACCACAGGTATTTTGTAGTCGAGTTACAGTCTTGTTGTTTTATGTTTTATTTTGCTTCATTTACCTTTCGTAGTGAGGATAAAATAATGTAAATATTTGTAGAGGGCACGAGCGAGGTGGAAGTTACCTCAAGTTACTCAATGATAAGATATTTTTACACTTTTAGAACTTATTTGGAATGCAAATGTAACCTGCAATTTGTTTTGAAATTAGGGTAGAGTTTTAAACTTCACTTGGCTGATTGTAATTTTTTATTTTATTTGATGTTCAAAGTTCTAAGAATTCAATTTAAATAAACAACTATTTGGCCTTAGCAATTGGAATTTAGTTTATATTTTGTAGTTTTGCATTAAAATAAACCCTATTTAGAGTTTATTTTCTCGAGATTTTGAGTACCGCCAACTACTTGAGTATTAAACTATTTTATGGCAAAAACATGTCCACCGATTTATATGGTAATGAGAATGACGAATGGGGAAGCACTTGGGAAGTTTCCATAAGCTAATGAATTCCCCAAAAGCCGAGAACACGCACGTACAGCTTCCAGAACTGTCACGACATGGCGCTCTGGGCTCCGTCCGTCCACTTTGCATGCGACTCAAATAAGTCAACAGCATTCTTGACCCGGTTTCGAAACGAGGAGTGGAGTGGCTGCTGAACAGAACAGAAACAGCCACAGCAGCGAGAAACTCTTGACCAGTGCCGCCGTAGCCACTTGACTCGCCTTGTCTGGACGATAAGATTGGCTATCTGGTCGATCCCATCATCATCATTTGGAAATTCTTATTCGAGTTAGAGGGTTTTTTTCGAGTCGCATTTCATTTTATATATATAGTATACAGCTGCAGGCCAACCCTACCTCTAGGTTGCCATAAAAATAGAACCAGTTGGGTGCGACGACAGTTTGTCATGGAAATCAATAAGCAAACGCAACTTTTCCAACAACTTTCGATTTGCCTTGTCTTGAGCCGCGTTAATGAAAATCCCCCATGCGTCATTCGTTGGTACGTGGGCCATCTTAATTGTTTGTCGATAAGTTAATAATTATCAGGCAGTTAGCATTATCTAATCGGGGCACTGGTCTAACTGGAAAGGTAAGTTATATGCCGGAATATCCAAATATTTGTCAAAGAAATCTGGCAATCGAACTTAGATTACGGTGTCTTGGCCCAATGGAATTGGTGATAAATTATACCTAATCTTATCTGACAGAAAGGAAACCCCAAGATAATAACCTTTACATTGTTAAAGTGGCTTCTGTATAGAAAATGGGTTAATTTTTAAATGCAATTTTCTAGAAGTCAATAAAGGAAACTTTAAATTGACTTTTTAGGGGGTTTTGTTCAGGCCTGAAAGGTTTTTTTACACTATTTTTTTATTTGCCGAATTCCTATCTTGATAAGACCTTATCTAATTTCTGCGTATTTCCACTTAGAGGATGACTTATCTATTCAATTATTTACTGCTAGCCCATAAATTCAGTTATTGAATACATATATATTTCAATATGAATGGGAGAGAGGACACTCTTGATACGACAATGTCATCACGCAGACATTTAATTAAAAGAGTTATTCAATATATTTAGACAGGTAATCAGAGACGGTTATCAGTTGATCAACTTTAATTGCCTTCTGGGGGGTAATGGAATCTGGTTTGGCCGCCCCTGGGAACCGGAAAGAATCGCCACGACTGCGAGTAATGGAATATTTTTTTGGGGGAACGACGTCGTATCGTGTTTTTTTTTTGTCTGCGACTCGTTATCACAACAAAGTCAAAGCTAATAAACGGATTTATAATGCTTTTCATAGCATACATTATCATATTGGGAACCGCAGCGTGACGCGCACAGCGGATTGATAAGAGATCAGCCCTTTCTTTTGTTATTCGGCGAGAGCGAAAGTGCCGCTTATCAGCGATGAGATGAATCACTGTCAAATATGCAGCGTTGAGCCGAAGCTTTACTGCTTAAATACAAGGCCATTTTACTTGGAATTTCTCTGTAATTATCGCAAGCCGACCGACCGCTTATCGCACTTCCACTTCCCTTGTGTGCCATAAATTTGGAGTACATGTACATAAGATTACTGTACAATCAGTTGAATTTTCTGCACTATGAATAAAGTATAAGTTGTATCAATAAAAATAAAGGGAAACTGGGGATTTTGTACAAAATGAGAATTAGTTGAGGGAAAGATATTTACCAGCCATAACGATACTAAATAATAAATCAATTGATTACCAGAAAGCTATTAATAATTTAAAGAAAATATACCCACAAACGGTTGGAGGCAACAAATAAATGTAAACCAATTTTAATGGCAATTGTAACTACTGGATATATCTACGCTGCCCCAGATCTACAGGTTTTAAACGTTTTATTTCATTAACTCACGACTCGATAGCTTATAATTGTTCAATTTGCGAGAACTTTGCCTGTAATTATTCTACGTGCTTCGGTAATTCGTTTCTTTTCCTTTTCACTACCTTGTAATTGTGTGCGAAATTGCCAAACAGCCGTGAAATTTGACAAGAGCGCGTAATTTGATGGAGTGTGTAGCTCTCGAATTTAACAGAAAACCGCTCACGCTGAGGAGCAGAGGGCTCGGAGCGGAAGTGGGTCCAAGCTTTCAATCTGGCTGCTTTACGTGGCCCCGGCTCCAACTCCGACTTCGACTCTGACTCTGCTAATAAGTACAATGAACCGCAGATAATCGCCGGTTAGGCGGAAAACGGGTTTTCGGGCGTCGCGAAACTATCTTCATCTCCCAGCTGCCCCGCCATCAATCAAAAGGCATCTGGCAACTGGACCCAAGTCAACTAGTCCGTGGAAAGTCCGGGTGTAATGTCCTCGACAGATCAAGGGGATCAATAATTAGAAATTATAATTTATAATCAGACGAGTTTGCACAAATTCTAAGCGAAGTGCTCTGTGTACTGAATTAGAATTTAATTGCCGCTTTTACAAGCAGATGCCCATAATATACACTGGACTTTATGAAGACTTTGGATAAATTTATTGTCCTTTTTTGTAAATAATGCTTTATTTTCAGCAAATTCTGTACTCATTTTCATTAAAACCAGACCATGGGATATAGCAGCTATGCAAATGGTTTATTTTCAGCGAATAAATATTTATTACAAGTGTTCTGTGTCGAAATTTCGATTAAATACTGCTAAAAGCACTGCATCCCTCTTGCCAGTTACTCGAGACAGTTGCTACTGACTAACTTACTGTTTTAAAATTCTAAAGAAATATACTTTAGATTTTGTACAGTTGAACTAAAAAATTGTTATGCAGTTGAATACTTTATTTAGATGGAAAATAAATAAATATGGGGCGTTAACGAAAGCTTCTTCGGTTTTGAGTATGTATTGTATGAGTATTGATTATATTTATCAAAATAAAATTTAATTGCTACAAGCTACAAACTAACTGTACCTACACTTTATTAATTTTTTGATAAAATATTTACCAAATTTGAAGTTAACGTATTTAAAAATGTAACTTATCTTCCCACTTTATATTTACCACTGAATGTGTACATATTTATATGTATTTTAGGATTCCTATAACAATTAGAGTCAAAGATCGACTGTGTTAATGAAACCTACTGCTTAAGCTTAGCTTTGAGATGGTGCAATGTCCGGTCCTGGGATTTGGAAATGGGCTGCGTTACGTTGCGTTGCTCAACCGAAGAAATACACATAAATATGTGTGTTAATAAAATAACAAAACCCCGGGCAACGACGCATCGTCATCGTCATTGCGTCTCGTCTCGTCGCCCAATCTTCTCCAGCTCTAGGCGAACTCACCTTCCAAGCGTGGCTTTAGCGGCGTCTCACTTGCACTTGCTCCAGCGGGGCTTTAGATTCGGAATCGGATATAGATGTGGCGGCGACGGCAACGGCAACGAGGGCTATTGTTGGACCAGGGTCAAGCATAATTACTTGCTGTTGCCTGTTTATTTTTAGTGTTTATTTAGCGTTAATAAATTTGCTTCTTGAATGATGAATTGTTGTTTGTATTGTAGTTATTGTTGTTGCAGCAGTGGTAATCCTCCTATTATGGCCTATTGTTGTAGTTGTTGCTGTTGCTGTTGCTGTTGGACCCTAGGCGCCACCACAAAAGTTTCTCAGTTGTGTGTGTGTGTGTGGGTATTGCGAGTGTGTGTGTTTCCCCCCAGAGCCTTGGGTAGTTTTTAGTTTAGCTGAGTATTTCGGTTTTTTTTATCGTCTTTAATAACGCCAACCCGTTTCATTAGTCATGCGTAGCATGTTTTAAAAATAAATAAGCATTAGCATAGGAGCTCAGACGTTTCTCGCGTTTTTTGTTGTTTTTTGGACCGCACAGCAGACTCTGATTTATGAACGCGTTTCCACGGATTTTCTCTTCGCTCGCGCAGTTTGCAATTTGCAAGAAAAAGGGTTTATTTTTTCACCTTTCGCTATATGACACTTTTGAGGCTTTGCACAATGAGCTGCGCTACAGCGGCAGCACGTATCCCAATTTTTTCCTCTTTTTTTGTGGGCCGCACATTACTCCCACTTTTAACCGAATTTTTTTGTTCCGCGATTAGCTCAACGTTAAGTGTGGCCAGACGTCGAATGCGCGAAAAACGGCTGATGGCTTGACTTCATTTGGTCACACTAACGGAGGAGGGGTTTTTGTTGGCTTTTCGGGGGAACTACAAAAGTTTACTTAAAATAATTGGTAATTAAAAGAGAGGAAAATTAATCTACTATGAATTTATTTGTAATGAAAAATTTGCAGGCTTTCACAATTTTATGCGCTTACCAACACTGTTTATATCAGCTGTGCTGTTAGAATTTTGGTAACAACAAGTTGATTGATAAGAGCAAAGTTCATTTTAGTTGGAATAATACGCCTGCTTATGTGGGTTTAATTAGAGTCCAAAGAAGATTAGAACCTTTAAAATACTCTTCTTAAGGTGGACTATTTTCTTAGTGTATTTAAGTAGGTATTTACCCATTATCTCGTCACAGACATCATGATTATGCGCATTTTTAGATTGCGTGAACGATAAAATGGCTTTGATTCCGGCCGTAACCCGGCTAACCTCATCCGTTATCCGGATCCTGGGCTGCAATCCCAGTCCTATGACACTCCAGGGCACGAACACCTACTTGTTGGGCAGTGGGAAGCGGCGAATTCTGATCGACACCGGCGACGAGGATGTGCCGCAGTACATTGAGCATCTGAACGATGTGCTAAAACAGGAGCAGGCCTCCATCGACACCATTTTGCTGACCCACTGGCACCACGATCACGTTGGCGGCGTAAAGAGCATTCTGGGCACCAAGTTGGCGGACAAGGATTGTCGCGTGTTCAAGTACAGACGCACGGATGCCCAGGATGTGTGCCCCGAGATACCTGCGCACATCAAGCTCCATCCGCTGGCCCACAACCAGGAATTCAAGACTGAGGGAGCCAATGTCCGCGTGGTGCATACGCCAGGCCATACCACCGATCATGTGGTGCTGGCCATGAACGAGGGCAGCCTCTTCAGCGGCGACTGCATCCTGGGCGAGGGCACTGCCGTCTTCGAGGATCTTTTCGAGTACATGAAGAGTCTGGAGCGGATATTGGATATCAAGCCGCTTCGCATTTTCCCGGGTCATGGCAATGTCATCGAGGAGCCAATTGGCAAAATCGAGTATTACATAAATCATCGCAACCAGAGAGAGGCGCAGATCCTAGAGTTCTTCGTCCAGCGTCCCAACGATAGCTGGCAGGCGATGGACGTGGTGCGGGTGGTCTACAAGGAGACGCCGGAGAATCTCTGGCCAGCCGCCGCCTACAATGTGAACCATCACCTCAGCAAGTTGCAGAAGGAGGGAAAGCTGCGGCTTGTCAACTCGGATAATAAGGATGAAAATGAGGAGTTCTATGTTTACCAGCAAAGTAGTGCCCTCTAGGGGAAATCGAGGCCTGCTAAAGTCTACCCAAATTCTTAGTCCTTTGATGTTTGAAGTCCCTTTCTAGTTGTGTTTTTTGTTGGCTCAAAATTGTACAAAATATGATTTTTTAAATATATTTTATATCAAAAGCAATGTGTACTATTTATTTAGTAACCATAAAAAACATTTATTTACAATTATTGTGTATATTGTTAATTAAAAGAACGCTTTAGTCATCTTTAATAGTCATCAAAATATATATATTTTATTTTGTTTAATAGAAAATATGTACAATACATTACATATAGTTTAATCGTTGAGTTACGAATATTTTTTTTACTAAGCTTAGTTGCTTCTCTTTCCTTTATGACACTTGATGGAATCGTCCAAAAACTCCTTCCACGCAGCAAACTGCTCGTTGGGCCTTACCATGTGGACGGTGATCCTGTCACGGATGCGACATGCCTCCAGGTTTATGCGAACGTTGCCAATCTCGCGGACATTTACCCGCTTAATGGCCAGACTTTCGGCCACGATGCCCGTAATAAAGACATCCTCTACGTTTAGGAAGGAGGTGTTGAGCGAACTGGCCAGGAGATCCCCCACTATATCACCTGTGAGAAGGTACGCTGGTCCCGTGGTGAAGGTGGGAAAAAATTTTTTCGCATATTGGGCAACGGGTACGTAGTATTTGGACAACTTATTTCGCTCCGGTTTCCAGAAATCAGCTCGATGTCCGTAGATAGTGCGATACGCGCTAAGCGTGTGCAGAAACGACAGCAGTTTGGGGACATTGACAAACATATCGTCGTCCGTTTTAAGGACATACTTAGCGCGCGGGCAATGGAGATACGCCCACTCTAGCGAGGACATGGTTTTCAGCGTGAGGTTTTTGTACGAGTCCACGAAGTGACCCCGTATCAGGTCGCGATACATATAATCCTCGTCGTCAAGCTCTTTGTTTTCCACATTGTACTTGTCGTGTCCCAGGACGAAGGCCATACCCACATCTCTGCGGTTGCCATAGTGCATCCACGTCTGTCGAATGGCCATCCTTGCTTGCCTATGGGGTATGGCAGAGGTAATCAGAACCAGCAACTTTGTAAAGAAACCGTCCCGGGGGCATATCCTTTCTAGATCGATTTCATTATCAAGATGGCCGGGCGTATATATAGCACCTGCGAGTGGAACTCGGGTTGGAGCTTTGCTATCCAACTTATATGGTTTGCTGGACCTAATATGCTTGTCATCAAAAGGATACTTATCTGTGGATCAAAGGGTCCTTGAATATATATTACTATTTTCGGTAAGGGCATAAAATAATCCTTACCCGGTATTTTATATCTGAAGAGGTCAGAAAAGGGTATTAGTTCGTTCATGTTGGTGTTGCCAGTTCTTTCTAAGTTACCAAAATCAGATAAAGTCCTGTTACCAATAATTAAGGGACCTGGTGAGGACGTGTTCACAGCATTGCCTTCCGACGATTCCGATGGTCTTAAGTCTAGTTTTGCCATAATACTTGCTTTTGACAAGTACGAAAAAATGGTGAATGTGACAAGGATAAGGATTAGGATGAAGCGCAGTATGCCCGATGCCATGGCTATAGAAAATCAGCTATTTTGTCCTGGTATTTGCCTGGATTTCATTCGTTAATCCTTCAAGCTGGGGCTTTCTGAAAAGCCCCAGAAAGTCTGGTTTACATCAACAACACAATTTGGCAGCGAATGTAATGCACACTTGACCACTTACTCTGGATGTTGGCTCTCCTTTTATCTTTTGATTTTGAAGGGAATCCTTCCTTTTACTTCCATTTTGCTGGGTACCAGTCATGCCCATCCAAGCTATCTGGACTTTGGACTTATGGGACTTTTGGGTCCTTTCCCAAACCCAGCCTGTCACCTTTTAAACTTATCATTTTTATTATCCTGTGTGTTGCGGACCAGGGTTAATGATAACATATTAAACATCAACATATCGATATTTTTTTGCAAGAAATTTTATATTTATATCGTAATTTTTTATTTGTCAAAAAACAGAGTTTTTTATTTTAGATATATATTGTCCCAGGGTGCAAGGAGAAAACAATCCATTAGAAGAAAAATTCTTTTGGGTTGACAATTTATTATATTTCATTTTTAATTTAACTAATTATTAATTTTTTAAAATATCCCTCTAATCCAATAGTTCTTTAAATTTTTATTATTTTTTATCATCGATACGATATTTTTATAAATATCCCACAGCCCTATTCGAACTCCTTGTAACCAGTGTTGCCAATCTAGATAATTTCCCCGATAGATCTGGCGGTAAGTTAACTTATAGCCACACGCTTTCCAGCACTGCACTGTGTACGTCAGCTGTCAAAACGAATCACAAATTTTCACGGCTTCGATATTATTTATTATTACACTTTTCCGAGCGCTTGCGTTGCATATGTGAGCATCGGTTCCGGTACTTAAATGTGGCCTGCAGCTAGTGCGGTGATTGTCCTTCGTCGCGGAGCAGCCAGTAGCCAAAAGTCATTGTATTTGGAGTAGCCACCAGCGGCAGCAGCAGGGACCATGTCGTTCGTGGGAGGTGGGGGCCAGGATGTGCACAAGTTTGTAGAGGCGCTGCAGGCGGACTTCAAGACGCTCTCGCTAGAGACCAAGAAGAAGTACCCTCAGATCAAGGAGGTGAGTGCTCCTGCATGGCTGACGTGTGTGTTTTCACGGCCGTTCTTCTCTAATTGCGGCACTTGGCCGTGTGTGTCACCCCCCCCTGTTGGGTGGTGTGGTGTCGGGTAGCGGGCGGGGGGTGGTTTTCTCCGTTTTCCACCTGTGTTTGTTCTACGCAATTATGAAATTGATAGCGGCGGGCGCAAATGGAATTGATTTTATGACATTTTCACTGGCAACACATGGTCATTAATTCCGTTTCTGGTCCCGTTCCCCCAATTAGGCGTGCGAGGAGGCCATTTCCAAGCTCTGCTCTGCCGGCAGCAGCCAACAGAATTCCGTGTACTACACCGTCAACCAGATACTCTATCCCCTGGTGCAGGGATGCGAGACCAAGGATCTGAAGATCATAAAGGTAAGTCTGTGTAGACTTGTGGTTAAGCTTGACTGAACTTAACTCCTCTTTGCAGTTTTGCCTGGGCATGATGCAGCGACTAATCACACAGCAGGTGGTGGACCAAAAGGGCGCTTTATACATTACCAATGCGCTGTGGACGCTCATGGAGAACAACATCGAGGAGGTGAAGGTGCTGCAAACGGTGACTTTACTGCTGACCACCAACACGGTGGTGCATGGCGACACCTTGGCCAAGGCCTTGGTTCTGTGCTTCCGCCTGCACTACACCAAGAATCCCACGATTGTCAATACCGCCGGCGCCACCATTCGTCAGCTTGTGTCGCTGGTATTCGAGCGTGTTTACCTGGAAAAGGATTCAGTGCAAAGTCTGCAGCAGCAACAGCAGCAGCCGACGAGTACCTCGCCAGCGGAGGCGGCCGAGGGCGGCGTCGGTCAGGATGTGCAGACCTTCGCCTCGGATGCATTCCTGCTGTTCCAGGATCTAGTGCAGCTGGTGAACGCAGAGCAGCCGTACTGGCTGGTGGGCATGACGGAGATGACGCGCACATTCGGCTTGGAGCTGCTGGAGGCCGTGCTCACCAATTTCAGTGCCGTGTTCCATGAGGTGCGCTTTATATAATTAATTATGAGGGATTTCGACTTACCTTTCCTTACCCTATTTGTAGAGCAACGACTTTCGATTGCTGCTCAAGGAGCGGGTCTGTGCCTTGGTCATAAAGCTCTTCTCGCCAAACGTGAAACACCGCCAGCTCCCGGCGGCTCCCAGCAGTGGCAATGCACCAGTGCCGGCCGAGAAGCCCTATTTTCCAATTAGCATGCGGCTGCTACGCTTGGTGGCCATTCTCATACAGAAGTACCATACCATCTTGGTGACCGAATGCGAGATATTCCTGTCGCTGATCATCAAGTTCTTGGATCCGGATAAGCCGGGCTGGCAACGAGCCCTTGCTTTAGAGGTCATCCATAAGCTGGTGACGCGCTCCTCTCTGATTGCCTTCTTCTGCAAGTCGTACGACCTGAAGAATCACGCCACCAACATTGTCCATGACATGATTGCCGCCATGGGCAGCTATGTGCGCTATTCGCTGATCAATGCCTCGGCCATGCTAAATGGGCAGCAGAACGGAATGGGCAGTACGCTGGCTGCGTTGTCGGGCAACAATCAGTGCGGCTTCATGTTCCGCGGGGCTTACCTGCCGCTGGTTGCCACTTTCGCGCCCGGTATATCCAAGGCAGTTTAGTAAGTGAACCAGGGTAACCTTACCTTTAAAACCAAGCTAAAATTTATCATATTTCTCCTTACAGCTTAGAGATGCTGGACAAGCTGGATGCTCCGAACATACCCGACAGCTATGGCATCTCGGTGGGTCATGCCATACTCCTGGACATGACCCGGTCCATTGGCGGCGTCATTCAGCGCACGCCCGAGCTGCATCCTAGCCACAACACGGCCGTGATCACCGAGGAGGAGCATAAGCCGCTTTGCCTGCAGCTTGTGAATTCCAGCTGGTCGGGCCTCCTCAGCGCCTTTATACCCCTGGTGGAGACGTCCATTGACGAGGCGACCACTGAGAACATTCTCAAGGCCATGCAGAACTATGCTGCCCTGTGCGGCATGCTGGAGCAGCTGCAGCCGCGCGATGCCTTCATCATGGCCATGTGCCGGGCCTCCTTTCCGCCGCACTATGCCATGTCCATATTCGCCAACACCGCCACCCAGGCGGACGGGGAACTGAGATGCCACACCCGCAGTGGCAGCCAAGATCTGAGCAGTCAGTTCATCAACAATTGCAGCGGCGATTCCGGGGACTTTCGGCCGCAAATCGTGGCCGTGGGCACACCGTTGCCCTCCGCCTCGCTGCCGCACAGCGTGATGCAGGCGCCCGTGATGCTGACCAACAAGAATCTGCAGTGTATGCGAGCTATCCTCTTCCTGGCGCACAACAATGGTGGCATACTGGGCACCTCGTGGCACATCGTCCTGCAGACGCTTCAGCATCTGGTTTGGATCCTGGGACTGAAGCCCTCCACCGGCGGCAGTCTCCAGGCCATGCCCAAGCCAGCGGTGGAGGCGAATGTGGGCATACAGACGGCCGTGATGGCCGATCTTCCGGTTCTGTCACAAATGCTGAGTCAGCTCTTCGAGTCCAGCCAGCATCTGGACGATGTGGCGCTGCATCACCTGATCGACGCCCTCTGCAAACTATCGCACGAGGCCATGGAACTGGCCTACGCCAATCGGGAGCCATCCCTGTTTGCAGTTGCCAAGCTGCTGGAGACGGGCTTAGTGAATATGCCGCGCATCAAGGTGCTGTGGCGACCGCTGACCAATCATCTGCTGGAGGTGTGTCAGCACCGGCACATTCGGATGCGAGAGTGGGGCGTGGAGGCCATTACCTACTTGGTGAAGTCCGCTCTGCAGTTCAAGCACAAGACGCCGCTCAAGGAGAACATGGTAAGTAATTATTGTTATCTCGGTTCACAGCTCCTATTAAAATGTGTATTTTCTGTCTCAAAGGAACTTCAAACCATGCTGCTGAGTCCCTTGTCTGAGTTGTCCACTGTCCTGCATGCAGATGTACGCCAACGGCAGCTAGACTGTGTCCTTCAGATCCTGAACACCGCCGGTGAGATACTCTCCTTTGGCTGGCCGGCTATTATCGAGATCATTGGC
Organism: Drosophila seguyi; assembly: GCA_008042675.1. Classification (NCBI taxonomy): domain Eukaryota; kingdom Metazoa; phylum Arthropoda; class Insecta; order Diptera; family Drosophilidae; genus Drosophila; species Drosophila seguyi. The sequence goes on from VNJU01008075.1 coordinate 171,795, forward strand.
GCTGTCAACGAGCACCATGGTGAGCCCTTGGTTCGCACAGCATTTCAATGCCTGCAGCTGGTCATTACCGACTTCCTCACCGTGATGCCCTGGCGATGCCTGCCCCTGTGCATCAGCACGGCGGCCAAGTTCGGCTCCCAGACCCAAGAGCTGAACATCTCACTGACGGCCATTGGCCTAATGGTAAGAACTCTTATAGAAGTCTAAAAAAGGAACTACCTAACCCTTCGTTTTCAGTGGAACATTTCAGATTTCTTTAATCAAAACCAGGACAAGCTCATGTCCACGCAGCTCCAGGACGTGTCCATTTTGCCCGATTTTCCGGGCACCGTGAAAATGCCGCAGTTCGATAAGTTGTGGATGTGCCTGTACGCCAAGCTGGGCGAGCTGTGTGTGGATCTGCGTCCGGCGGTCCGTAAATCAGCCGGCCAGACGCTCTTCTCCACCATCTCGGCCCACGGCAGCCTGCTAAATCCGCCCACATGGCAGGCGCTGGTCTGGCAGGTGCTCTTCCCGCTGCTGGACAATGTGCGCGCTCTAAGCAGCTCGGCCAGCAACGAGAAGGTTGATGCCAGCGGCAACATCCTCATCCATCACTCCCGCAACACCGCCCAGAAGCAATGGGCGGAGACACAGGTGCTGACCCTTTCGGGTGTGTGTCGGGTGTTCAACACCAAGCGGGAGCTGCTACAGCAGCTGGGCGACTTTGAGCGAGCGTGGTCCTTAATCCTGGAGTTTATCCAGAATGCGGCGTTGAGCAAGAATGGCGAGGTATCGTTGGCCGCCCTCAAGTCCCTGCAGGAGATCATGTACCACAACTCGGCGGAGCGAACGGAGCGGTCTCTGAAGGATCCACAGACGGCTCAGGAGCAGGACGAGGAGATCTGGACTGTGAGTAGTGTATACGGTAGAGTGGAGCCAGGAAGACAAACCTTGAAGCTCTTTTTTGTTAGATTTTTTAATGCCTATAGGTTTCCTTTTTTAACCCTTTACTTAATCCTTGTTTCCCTGAGCAGATTGCCTGGAACATCTGGCTGAGTATTGGCATGGAGAGCACCAAGATGTCCACGTCGACTACAACAAAGCTGCAGCAGCAAAACAGCAATGGCGGCGACAGCCAGGACGACTTTTACATTCCCAGTCAGGCCTTTCTCACGGCCCTGATCCAAATCTTTCCCGCCATCTTTCAGCACATCCAAGTCAAGTAATTAAGCCACCAAATTTGTCTTCTAAATGTCTTTACTATAACATTCCCATTTACAGATTTAGCGCCGCTGACTTTGACAAATTCTGCACGGTGCTGACCAATGCAGTGTGCATTCCCGTCCAAACCGATGCGGTGCCCTACATCATGTCCACCGTCTCGGACACGCTGCTAACGCCTCTCCACGACGGTATTCTCGACTGCATGGAGCTTATACAGAAGGTGAGGACAACCTGGGATGGAATCAATTAACTCCTTAACCCTAACTTATTACGTACAGGAGGCCACCAAGAACGATTCGCACATCCGCCAGCTCATTCCCGCCATTTTCCGCCAGCTGCTGATCTTCAGCAAGTTTGCCTGCGCCCCGCCCACCTTCCAGCAGAGTGTCGAGCACAAGTACGCCAAGTCCTCCGCGGGCCACTATTCCAACAATGCCTCGGTGGAGGTGGTTAGCATGAACTACATCCCCTTCGGCGAGAAGTCAATCAGTATTTGCGTGAAGCTGTACCAGACGACAGCCACCGAGGAGCCGGTTGTGCAGGAGCAGATCCTGCACGACATTGTCAAGGCGCTGCGCACTCCGCTGGCCATGAAGTACAAGTGCCTGTCGTCCAGCACTTGGAAGCTGGCCATCTCCAGTTTGATCAGCGTCCTGCATACGGGCCTGAAAGTGGCGCGAGCCAAGCCCCAGCATTTTGGCAGCCTTTGGGATGATCTGGCGGACACGCTGGACAAGTTCCTGTTCCCGGCCAGCGTCTGCACCGTCGAGGATCGCGGTCTGGAGGAGATCGTGCTGGACGAGACGATCGATTGTCAGGTCATCGAGCTGCTGAGGGACGAGGTACTGCCGCACGCTCATGAGATGCCGCACCAGTTCATCATGCAGATTGTGGTGCTGCTGAACAAGGGCTCGATACACTCCGCCTCGGACACGAACATCTGCTACGAGTCCGACTGGAAGCTGCGGGAAATCTTTGCCAAGACGTGCTTCGAGACCCTGCTGCAGTTCTCGCTGCTGGAGGATCATGCCAACGCCAACAACAACCGACTCAATGCCAATCTCTTGCCAGTTGGAGGGGCGGGCGGAAAGGACTTTGCCGGTCGGCTGGCGGTCACGGCTCTGCTTCATCGTTTCCAGGAGGTACTCAAGCGCTTCAACGACGATGAGCGGCAGAGCGGCAAGTGTCCTTTGCCAAGGTGAGTTCCTGATATCTGAAACTGTAAGACCTTAACCCCAATCCTTGCTTACCCTTGCAGATTCCGGCTCTCTGAGATATCCTTTGTGCTCAAAGCTATTGCCACGCTGGTGGTGTCCATGAAAAAGGCTCCGGCCTCAAAGGGTAAGAAAAAATCAAAACAATATTCTGAAATCGATCCTTTAACGTTTTTCCTTTCTCTTTTAGTTAACAAGCCCGCCTGGGATCAGCTCATTGGACTCTATCCATACCTGGTGGACTGCACCACCACAACGTCGCCGGAGGTGTCACGATCGCTGCGCGAGGCTCTGCTTCAGTACACCGATCTGCTGCAAGCGCCGCGCAACTGCGGGGGAACCAGTGCCGCTGCCGCCAACGACAATGCAATTCAATCGAATGGTCAAGAGCAGTGAACGCACTAAAAGTCCAAGCAGTTGCTCTGCGGTGATGTTTTTCTTAGGTCTTTTAAGTGCGAATATATATATTTATTTTGTGCATAATTTATGAATGTTAATCTTAGCCCCTTCCTCGCATGGATGTAATTACTAAGCATCTGTGTACTTACACAAACACACTTATATATTTATATATATATATATTTGTAAACGTATTTTGTAGTTGAGCTATGAAATGCATATGTAGGAGGCCTAGTAAGCAAGATTTTTTCGGATAAACCTCTTGGCAGAGCGGGCAGTAGAGACAACAGATTCCTTTAGTACCTTTTTTCTGGAAGCCAAGACAAAGAACTTGAAGAAATTCAACTACGATATCTATTTGTGTAGCGCATTTTTAAGTGCAGACTTGCGTGTTATCTGAAATCAAATATTAACCATTAACCATATGATGCAACCAACTTTGTAGTGACGTTTTTAAATAAAGCAAAAACTATTATTACCAAAAGTCTGATAAGAGCGTAATTCGTTTATTTATGACGTCAGATTGCCGACGCGCTATCAGCGCCGACAGAGGGACAGATGGATGGATGGACGGGTTTTCCGACATGAGGTTTACCTCGCCGGCTACCTGAGCACACACATCTCGTGCGCGGGGCTTGTTTGGGAGCGTATGCGATAAGGATTCCGTCGCAGTGGACAGCAGGAACCTTGAACTGGCATTCTTTTCGAGCTTGGCAACGCGTTTATTAATGTTTGCTATATGTGGTAACAGTTTGTTAACATTTTTGGCTGCTCTGCGTTTGCTTAAACCCCCGAAAAGGTCTATGCGGCTTATGATCTATTACCTAACTGATGCGGGTTTTAATGAGAGTGAGATGGAGAAAATTGTGGGGGGATCATAAAGGGAAATCTGCTCTAATTTATATAATTTACATTTTGTTTTCTTATAAATTTCCTTAAATTTTTCCATCTGAAAATAGGTTATTTATTTAAAACGGAGAAACTTTTCTTATGTAAATTTATCTTATGATCAACGTTGCGGATGAGTGATAAAAAACCACATTGGCAGACTAATATCACAGCCTTAGTTTTTTTCAATGTGCCAGAGTAATGGTATGCCAAATCTATTTTCAATAAATTCATTATTAAATCTGCTTTCAGAAATCCAATCTTATTTGATTTTTAAGATGTTTTCAGCACTATACTCACCCAGGGTATTAAAAATTCGGTCAGATGCTTGCAAAGCCGTGAAAAAGTCATTTTCGACACTATAAACTATATATATTCGAGTCGATCTAGCCATGTCCGACAGAAAAAAATTTGTTATCTATTTTTTTTAAATTTTACAAGGGGTTACATCATTAAAATTTAAAAAAAATCAACAAATTTTAATTATTTTTTTTTAATTGAGTATGCAGATTTATAAACGTTTTTATAACTACTATAGAAAAGCTTTCCGAACTGAAATTAGTTAATTTTTGCCTTAGTTATTGGACTTCTGAACATTGAAAATTTAAACACAAAATTTTTTTATATAAATAAATCGATTTAAAGTAAATAAGTAAAATTCATATTTCAGCTCAATTATATTTGACGACCAAAAACTTAATTATGGCCAAGAGTGATATAATTTTGGATTTAAATTTAAAAAAATACAATATAAATAATTGGAATAATTACAACAAAAATATTTTATAAATTTTTTATAGTTTGAGAATTTTACTTGTCGAAGTTGTGTTTGATTTTCTATTCGATTTTAAGTCCGATTAACTTCCTGTCTTAAAAATATATATTCCCTGCAACTGCTTTGTTATTTCAGATTTCCTTAAAATAATCTTAAATAAAACCTTAATCAATTGTACATTCTACCAATTGGGTCAACGTTGCGGATAAGTTATAAACCACAGTATTGTTGAACTGCCTATAAAACCTTACTTCTTTTTTATTTCTCTGTAGTTCAAAGGCAATTAGACTATTATTATACTTAACAACTAAACCTACCTTTTGACTCCCCTTTCCACAGAGAGCTTGTGGGGCGGGCGTGTAGATCAGGCGAAATGTGCAAAGGTTTTAATCTAAATAAAATTTTTATTTTAATTTGTTTTGTTTCATTTTTTTGTCGGTTTTCTTGTTTTTGTTTTCATTTTAATCGGTATAATAAGTATAATAACATTTTTTGTTGTTCTTGTTTTCATTATTATTATTATTATTACTGTTAATGTTAATGTTTTTATAGTTTTTTGTTTTCTTTCGGTTTTAATATTAGAATTAGGCAATCGAGTTTAATACTACCTTCGTTTTAAATATTATGCAACGAATTATTTGGGTTTTCCTTTCTCATGATTTCTTTTTGTTTTGTTTATGAATTTTTAAATGTATATATTTAATAAACTCATTTCCGTTCTGGCTAGGCAACTTCTTGTGTATCCGGCGCACGCACACACACTTGTTGCTGTCTCGTATAATTTCTTTTTTTTTTGGATTTTCATTTTTTCTTTTGTTTTGTTTTATGTGCTTGTCAACTCTTTTTTGTTTTTTTTTATTCTTTATTTATTTTTTACTTAATGCCGTGGGCGCTTAATGTACAGTGTGTTGCCTTGTAAAAATGTACAATTCAAGCGCTTGCTTTAAAATATTTTTTTTGTTGTTTTTCGGTCTTTATTTTATTTATTCATTATTCTATATTTTAGCTGAAAGTTGGTTTTCAACTCTGCCCTATAAATCACTTTAATAAATAGCCGCCGTCTGGGTCTGTCGTCTTCTTCCTGTGGTTGGTTTTAGCTATTTACCGGGGTTTTAGCGCTTGTAATTAACATGTTTTAGGTCGTGTGTGTGTGTGTCGTGTTTCTCATTAGGTTTTAACTTGTCTCATTTAACTTTCCTGGGCTTAGATATAATACAATTTGTTCTTTATTATACTGCACTAACGATTCCTCCATTTCGTTTTACCTAGCTGGGTTTTCTGGGGGGGATTTCTGTGGAGCTATCGAGTTCGAGTTCCAAACTGCCACCGCTCGTTCTTCTGCAAGCTCTCGCCTACTTAACCCGAGGTTTATCTTTGCTTCATGTAATATTTAGTTGATGTTTCAATGAAGTTTAATGTTTCATGTGTGTAGTGGTTGTGTTTATGGTTTAACAATAGTTTAGTTCATTTAGTTTAGTTACTAATTTAGTGTGTAGCACATCCATGAGAGATGAGACGAGATTTCTTGCGGTTTTTTGGGCTTCTTCTTCGATTTCGAATTCAAGTTGGGGGCTCTTCGATCTAAAAAACTCTATTTATATATATGTAATGTATGTATATATAGTATGTATGTTTTTATAGTATGTTTCTTTGTATGTATATTAATTTATTTTTGGTTTAATTAGTATTTTAGGTTAAACAAAAGTAACGCAAGAGAGACTCATTCATTTAGTGCTAAAAACAAGTGTATGCCTATGCAAGTATTTCTGTTTCGATTAACCCATAACTTTCTTGCCTCCTCCATCGTATCTTCATCGTTATTTAATTAATTATATCATATAATGTGTGTTATTCATAGAGAAGTTCGGTAGATAGGCGTAAAGAGCGCAGTTTCCTCTTTATGTTACTTTTTTTTGTTTTGGAAAATTCGTAAAGTTCGTTCGAAATCTGATGAAAATTGCATTTAAAGTTTTGTCCCCCATTTTTTTGTTGTTTTGTTTGTTTGTTGTTTCGGGTTGTTTCTCAATTTATTCAATAAACTCTTTACAATAAATTTACTTAGCTAAATTGTTGGGTTTTTCTTCATCACCGTCTTCTGCTTATGTTTTTTTTTTACTTTTTCGGATTTTATTTTTGGTTTTTTTGCCATAGCCATACAAAATGTTGTGTTGTTTCTTTAATGTATATAACGTTAAGTACATATACATACATGCTTGTACATAATCATGTAATCCGTTTTGTTTTTTAGTTTAATGAACACTTTGTTGGGTTCAATTTCAATATTAGTTTAAAAAGTTAGTTATAGTTTTAAGATTAGCGTTGGTTTTACATGTACTTGGTTTGGTTTAGGTTTAGGTTTTTAGGTTCTTCTTAGGCTTTTAGAAAAAGTTCTGCTTGTCGAAATGAATATATATATATATATATATAGTTAAGAAGCGCTGTGCCCTGTTGACTTGTTTGTTTCTTTGTTTGTGATTTCTCTTTTCGGTCTAGATTTAGTTTAGGTTTAAGTTTCCATAATTCGTTATCTATGTATATGTATGTATATATGTAATTTAAATATATAAATTGCTAAAAATCATAGTTATCATAGTTATTAGCATTCTGAAACAGTTGTTCATCCTCGTCCTTTTCGTCCTTCGTCATTCTACGTCCGCGCGTGTGAAGACATTTCGCAAGGCTGCCTCGGAACTAACTGGAATCTTTCGCTGGGACATTCGAGTTCGAGTTCTGTTCGGTTATTAATTACTTTTATTAATGTATATTAGGTTGTGACTTTTGAGGCAGGGGCTGGCACTTAATTGATTCTTCTCTAACGCCCCCTAGAGAGGCTGCTGGGCTTACTTAGTTTATTCGGTAGCTTTACTGAGAGGCGGCTGTGGCGGAGGCGGCGGCGCATCCCCAAAAGATTCCACTTACTTCCGCCAGCTCATGTGTGTGTGTGTGTGTGTTAGGTGTGACATTCGGTTACTAGCTGGGATTACGGAATACTTTACTGCTCTTCCTTGGTGTTTATGGTGTGTGGGGAGAGGTTTACCCGTAGTTATATATCTGCTTTAACCCCCTTTTTTTATATTTTTTTAAGACAAAGTCACACGTTTTGCTCGAAGCCGCCGATAAGGGGAAATGATTTAAAAAAGTAAGTCATAAGTACATAAGTAACTTGTTTAGTTTTCGTTTAACTTCTACTGAAACCCTAAGGCAATTTTCTTGTTTTCCTACACAATCTCCTACAGATTCTTCAGCTTTTTTTATACACTACTCTGGCGCCGGCGGAAAACAACATTAAGTTTTAGCGGGTTCGGTACTCAAGGAAGGGAATGGATCTCAGCCTGGCTGGCTAAGGACTCCACTCGTCCTCCACCACATTTCTCATGACCTTCTCCTCGATCGGAAGTTAACTCTGTTCGCAAACAGTCGCCGAAATTCTCATACAAAAGAAGTGTGACTTGCCATGGTTTGATTCTATATAAAAAAAGTAAGAATAATGTTAATTTTCCTCTGACCCTGTACAGTGTGTTCTGGCTTCGTCGTTTAGGTGGTGATTCATTCTAAATGCCTTAACAGGTGACTGAAAATTGGGTATATCTTTGCTGGCATTGCCTCTTCTCCTTGTTTTTTTCATCACCCCTCTTAAGTGATACAACTCCGAAACGCACTGTACGCTAGGTCGAAAAGAGACAGTTGTGATTTAGTTTGCAAAGCCTACAAAGCCTTTTGCTCTAGAAAACCATATCTACTGATGATCATAAATCATATTAGCAATAAAAAAAACATATATATGGTAAATCTCTTCTCAATCTTGCATAATATGTTATTGTTTTAACTAATGTGAAGCGTTTTTGCTTAAGTTGCTTAAGTTAAGTTATGTTTTTAGCTTTCGTTTCGTTTCGGGTTGCTTTGGGCTAGTGATGTCTCCCCCTCTTCCTCATTCAACATTTGGCTTATGCGTCTAATTAAAATTACAAGTAATTATTAATATTATTTATGTATATGTTATATATATAATATATATAAGGTTCCCCTCATCTTCCCGTAGCTCAGCTAGAGCTGCGCCCGATCTTCACTTTAGCTAACGCGTGAGAGTCAAAAGTGTGTGTGTGCCGAGAATTACGAGTAGTACGATGCTCTTTCTGCCCATTATATATAATATTTGATAGTTAGCAACTGGTTGTGGTGGTGGTGATCGAGGGGTTAAATCATGAACATTAAGGGGTACTCTGTAAATATTCAAATGTCTGAGAGGTTTTTCTCTGGAGTCTAGTTAGGAGTTTAGAGGAGTCTTTGTTCTGGTCTGCTGTCGTTTGTTTTCTGTACAAAAAGACATACAATACTGCGTATGTTGTTGTTTGTATATAGTAGGTGTATATTATAGAAGTAGGTATAGTTGTTGCAACCTGTTCAATAGCTTATATAACGGATCGTATCGTATATATAGCAGTAGCAGCTGATTTTGCTATAGGGTTACGTGTTACTTTAGTGGCGTATAAAGTGTATGTGCCTTTTGTTGTTGTGGATGACATTAAGTCATAAAATATATAGCGGCAAATAGGTATCGTAGCTGTCATTCAGTTCAGAGGGGGTTCAAGAAGGGCTTGGTCGAAAAGAAGGAAGAGGTTCCAGAAGCAACCAAAACCCGGAAGTCTAAGTAGTCTAAACACTGCACTAAACAGGATGTTTCCTACTGCCCTTATTTTAAACAAGCTGTTTCCATTGGCCATGATTGCATTACTGCATTTTTCTTTAAAAAGTTACTCCAATTAGTTGGAAATATTTAACGAAGCAGCACGCACCAGGTTTTTGTTACTATTTATTAAAACAGCTAGTTGTGATAGTTCGGGCACGATATCACGAATAGTGCATTCATATCGAGACAATAGACTGCGGCCTGGTGGAAACGGGCCATAAAGTGACGAAGAAAAATGTTAAACTCGGGGGGATAAAGACAGAGACAGGAAGAATTCATAGGTGTTTCAGAGTTTAATGTACATTTATGCGTGTAATAGATCGATTTTAATAGTTAGTAGTAGTTGTTGTTGTTGTCACTAATAGTTGTTGTTGTTGTTATACACAAATAAGCCACAAAACTGTACAACAATTGTACATGAATAAAAAACTTATGCACAAGAATTTATCGACGGTTTCCAAAAAAACTCTACTTGTTTTTCTCTAGGCTATTATTTTCCTATTCTCTTCCCATAGCTCCTACTTCTTCTTTCTCTCAGTTACATCCTCCCTTTCTTTATCTTGTCTTCTTGAATTTTTTTCGCATATGTATATAACTATGTAATCGAACATGCACACACACACACGTGAATTATATATATTTATAATTTATTTATATATAACAAGAACTTTACCTTTGTGGGGCTTTTATCAAGGGCTTTTCTTTGTTTATTATTATTCTCATTGATTTTAGTTTACTATACAAATCGTCTCGTCGTTTTGTGTGTCATTTTTAACATAATTGTTTTCAGTGATTCATCATTTTGCTGAGAACACAGTTTTTACTATGTAAATATTTAAAGCTTTGGTGGCGGCGAAAAACTTAAAAACAAAAGATAAATAATAAAAGGAAAACACATCAACTAGAATTAAAAGTTGATAAATTATTTATACATATGTATATAGTATGCATCTATATATGATTTGTTTATGAGTTTCCGAGTTAAGAATTGTGAATTGAAGACCGCTTTTCTTCCCTCGTTTTTTACATACACATACATTTTACATAAACAACCGAAATGAAACAACAACAGAAATATTTATATGAATTAACAGAGCTTATGAGTTCATCTTCATCTTACACATTTCGTTTTTGTTTTTTAGCTTTTAGTTTTTTTTAGTTTTCAGTTTGTTTTGATTTTGGTTTTTGAGTTTTTGTTGTTACCAAAAATGAGGCTAAGCAAATAGTACTGAACTTTACAAGTTTTGGCAGTACGCATCTGATTACACTTCCGTCGTTTGCTCCTAAAATTATGCAATATACAAGGTTCTCGCTTCCGCTTCCGCTTCGGCTGACGCTCCTCACTGCAGCGTTCGCCCTTTCGCTACTAGTTGTGGTATTAATCCTTTAAAAATATACTGATAACGCGCTACTTAATTGTTTAAAAAGTTCATCTTCAGTTTTTGCATTATACCATATTAACTAAGTTTAATAAACAAAGTTCTTTTTAACATTCTCTCGTTTGCCTTCGCCTTTACTCTTCCTCTCCTCCTCCTCCTCCTTCTGGATTCGCTTTAACAGTTGCGTTGTGGCTGCTCCTGCTCCATATCAATTTTCTCCTACTTTTGGTTGCTGCTGTTGGCGCTTGCTCCTTCTCCTCCTCCATTCTTTGAACTGAAAACTAACCTCAAAATATGGCTACCTAGGAAATAATAACGGTACAAAGACAGGCAGAGAGTACAGAGACAGAAGAATTGCCTTTCTTTTCTTAAGCTTTCTCAACTTTTCAGGTTATTTACAATATTACTTTGTGTTCTTGTGTGTTTTTAAGGTCTTCAAGGGGCTGGGTCTGGTGCGGAGGGGTGGCGTGGGCTTGGACGAGGGTGTGGGCATGTGCGACAATTTTGTTTTTATATTTTGTTTTTGTTCTTTTTTTTTGTTTGTTTTGTTACTTCGGAGTTAACGCTTCTTCACTTTAAAGTTAATTGCTAGAGTTCCGCCGATATTCCGCCATCCTTTATCCATAATCTCTGTTTTAGTGTTCGTTTAACTGCTATCACTTTCCATTTTAATATTATTTTAGTTCTCTTTTGTTTTGGGTTTACTTGTTTGTTGTTTAATGTTAATTGTCTGTTTCTCATTTCAATTTCGCTAAACAAAGTTTGCAGTGTTAGGAGATGGGCTTTAGGGGCTGAGAGGTGAGAGTGGCGTGGCGGGGGAGGTTTACACAACTTTTTCCCGGGCGAATGGGGTTACTCGTTCGTTACCATCTCATGTATTCGCTAGTTTTATGCTGTAGTTTATGTAATGTTTTTAATGCGTTTTTTACTCTCAAGTATCTCTGTGTGTGTGTGTTTTTGCTCATATATAATTGGTTTTATTTGTTTATATTTTATACGGTGTGTTTATTCATTTTATTTCTTAGGAATTTTAATCATAATTTCTCCTTTTCTTTTTCCTGCAATAAAGAATAAATTGCAAATATCACGGTAATTAGTTTTTAGTGTTATTTATGTTATTGTTCTTTGCTGTATGTTGTGGTGATTGGTTGTTGGGGTTCTTGATTTGACAATACAAAACAATCGAAGAAAACCATAAAGAAAACTTTTGAAGTCACACAGGAATATTGAATGGGGTCGAGCGACAATAAATCAATCAATCACTAAATTTCGCATATGCTTCAATACCAAAAACAAAAATAGAGATTTGAAACTAAAAATTATAAAAAATTGTTTGTTAGTAGAAAAGTTAGACTACAATTGTTGAATTGCTGCTGTTGCAGAGATGCTGTTGATGTTGCTATTGCCGTTCAGAGATTGTTAATATATATATAATATATATATTTTTTATGTTACTACTTATTATTGCAGTGATTGTTGGTTGTTGTTGATGTTGTTGGAATTGGAGTTGAGTTGTTGTATTAGTTGGAGTATTTGTTGTTGTTGATGTTTATTAGTTGACGCTGGGCACACTTATATTTTTGATCAGATTTTTTGTTTAATCAAGGCGGGTTGATTTGATTTTGATGGAGATACTTGATCGAGGGCGAGGTTAGGTTAGTTTTCTCTTTTTTTCTTTTTTTTCTTTTGGAGGTGGTGGTGGCTGTGATGATGATTGCAGAAAACAGTCAACCAATTAATCGATCGAATCAAGCGGCAGGTTCTCCCACATATTTAGCTTTTCTTATAGTTTTTGGTTTTGTTTTTATGATTTCATTCAATTTAGCTTTAACTAGAGAGTGAATTTGATCAACTACTCATATTTATGGGAATATTTATGGGAATAAAACAAGAAAAGAATGGAAAAGACAATTGATTAGCTTGCTTTCCCATGGTTATTGGCAACGAAACGACGACGAGTCACTCACAGAGATACCAGAAATCGTCAATTACAGCAAATCAAAAGGCAATCGGCAACGCAAATTAAAAATGTTACATATATCGATAGATAACATATCGGAGCTCAAGGCCACGATAGCAGCAGGCACGCAAGCAGTTGCAACTTATATGGTAGTAGTTAACCTATATTGTTTAAAACCAGGATCTAAGAAACAATCAAAACAGCTCGTATATCTAGAAAATAATAAGAAATTATGGACATAAATAAGACGAAAATAAGAGCGAAAAAATAGCAAACAAATAAAAATGCAAATTGGTTTTTGGTTTTGTTCTTTTTTTGTTTTTTATTTATATTTTTTTTATTTGTTTAATTTACAATTGTTTTTTGTTTTATATTTCGGTAGAAATCAATCTCAAAACGCACAAAATCATAATGGATAATTGTAATCGGTATAAACAATAGCACAAGATTTTTTTTTTTAGATACTAGATACAAAGAATCAAAATCATTAAGTTTTTTATACACAGCAAAGTCAACAGAGGCGACAAACTAAGGAAAGGAAAAAATAAAACATAAAGTGCGCAAACTTTTGGGGCGTTTTCTGGGGTATAAGGGGTTTAAATACTCTTGTTTTTTTTTGTGTACAATATACAAATAATGCTAATTATAATTTCAAAATCAATGCAAAAGTGTTGAGCTACGATTTCTGTGTGTGTGTTTCTGTGTTCTGCGTGTGTAAACGTTTGATTCACTGCCAAGAAATTAATAAGCTTATATAGTGATTTATAATATACATAAGTAACGATTAAATCTGTTTTGCTGGTGTTGTTGTTGCAGTTGGGGCAACAGTTGCTTTTTTGTGTGTGTTTTTTGAAATGTATAATAATTAAACAATAAGTACTTAAGAAGAAAGTCGATAACATTTGCTTGTCGTTTCTCTTTTACATGATAATCATAATAATAATAATAATAATCATAATAATAATAATAATAATATTATGGACTGGACTTTGACATAAAAAGAACGTTTATCGTTTATATGTATGGTTTTGTATACGTTTTTCTAAATTTTTCATTTGTTTTACCAAGTTTTTTCTTTCCAAGCAACAGAAACAAGCACTAGCGAGAACAAATGAATTTTCGTTTCGAATAAAGCAAGAAATTATAAGGCATATTTATGATGAATTATAATTCTAATATATTATAGCTATAGAACTACATATTTTGTTTTAACTCTTGGGGTGTGTGTAGTGGGGTTGTGTGTGTGTATGTGAGTAGTGGTGTGTCTGTTGTGCGCGTTCGTTTTTAGTTTAGTTTCAAGTTTTAGCTGTGGTTTCTTTTCTTTTATTTTTTGTGTTTCCGTTTCCGTTTTGTGTTTGTCAGAGATTTAAGCGGGCGATGCAAATATACGGATATATCAGGAATATATATTTGCTCCCGTTTTTAGCACACATCGAACTAGAATTTCGAAATCTACAAGTCTAAGCTTGCATTTCACTTCTCTGGGTATTATTATTATCGTTTGTTTATAATACAAAATTAGAAAAAACTAGATTGTTTCTTAAACGTTTAACTTTTCATTCTTCACCGCACCGCGCGAGTATCCGTCCGTTTATATATTTTTTTTGCGACAAAAACACACAAAAATTCATTCATTTTCCCTTGGACTTTTAGGTAACACTATTAGAAATTGTTAACTAAGAAAATTTCACTAATTGTTGTAGCTGCTGCCTTCTGCCGTCCGTTTTTCGTCCCTCTGTCAGTATGTGTAAGTACGTGGCTTCTCCGTATCTATTGTTTCCGTCCGTAACCGTGGGTATTTTGGTGTCTGGTCTGCAGCATTCGATTTTGCCTGCAGCTTCAACGTCTTTAATTTGCAGTATAAAACTAAAATTTTCAACTTTTTTCCTCTTCTGCTGCTGTTTTGCTGTTTTTTTTTCTTCTTCTTTTCTCTCTTGTTGTGTTGATTGTTTGTTTAATAATATTTGGTGTTGACAGTTGTTGATGTTGTTTGTTTTTTTGTTGTTGTTGGTTGTGGAGTTGATTGGTTGGTGTGTTGTTGTTGGATTGGAGAGTAGGCACACTTACTGTTCTTGGGGATCAGTATCACTCTCCTCCAGTTCGCTCTTGTTGCGTCGCTTCTCATAGATGAGAATGATGACGCAGAGAATAAGCACCTCAGCACAGATGCCCAGGAAAGGCCACAAGGCGGCGAATTTGCCTAAAAAGAATTACAATGTATTAAAACCTATACTTGTTAAGCGAAATAGATAACCAGGACCACTAGTTTCGTCGTTTATTTTTCCAAAAAATGAGTTTATAACAACAATTGCAAACTTTTAAGTAACTTGATGGGCTTAAAGTTTAAGTTTTTAACGGTTTGATCAAGGATTAGCCCTCACAACTTTATGCACATGTGAAACAAGTACACAAAATCGCTGCAAATTTGATAGTTTTTTGAGATAAGAAGGCTTCAATAGTCATTTGCAAAATATTTAATTAGAGAGAAAAGCTGCCAAGGCCATAGAATAAATGGATTTCTGAATGGATTCCTTAGCACGAAGGTTAAATATATTTAATCAGCAACAAACAGATCACGACGAAGCCCAGTGACCGGGGTGTCTTTGGGTGGACTTTATGGCCTGGAGGCGGCACTCCCTGGTCGATTCAAACTTACCCTTAACACGCACAGTTGTGGTGTCGTAGACAGCAGTGCTGTTGCCACCGTAATCATTGGCCGCATTGCGTCCATAGCACTTGTACTCGCCTCTGTCGTCCAATGTCACGTTATCAAGTGTTAGAATGGAGTTCGGGACTCCATTGTCCTCCTTGAGGATAAACCGATCTGTGGCGTTCGTCAGCGTGATATTGCCTAAAGGTAATGGGGAGCAGGAAAAGCGTAAAATTAGTTTATAGTTTCAATTTGATTCAAAACTCAAGCTCAGACTCTGACTCAGACTCACCAAAGTTCCACGACAACTGCGGCTTGGTACCTAAAACGGTGCAGGTCACCGACATCTTCTCACCCTCCACAACGGCTGTATTTGAAGGCACTCGTACAACAACGCGGGCTGCCGGCGATAAGGTATATCAATCAATATGGGTTTGGGTTGAGGTTTTTGTGGGGTATATTGGTTATGGCTATGGGCATAACGGACACTCACCAATCACATTGATATTCTTGGACTCGCCGTCGAACTCGCAAGTATAGAGTCCATCATCATGAGGTTCCGACCTATCGATGATGAACTTTCTCTCGGCATCGATTAGCTTGAAGCGACCCCTTAGCGAAGCCACTTCTGTGACCGCCGTTCCGTTCTTTTTCCTAAGGAGGGATATGCAAAACGAGGATTAGTTAGGTAAAGGACTATGTTTTCTGCCTCTGTGTAATCCTGACAAAACTTTATAGTTTTTCTCAATTGGACATCCCAAAATGTCTTCTGTTTTTTGTTTATTATCTCCCATTTAAAGAGTTTTTTTGTTGGTTGTTTCTCTTGTATTTTTTCTATTTTTTACGTAGGTTTACTAACCAAAAAAAAAAAGAAACACCATTTATCTAAATGAATTCTACAGTTATCGCCGAGTCGGCCGGCTGCACCCTTACGAGGACCGAACTTCACACCGTTCTCCTCTCTCCTTGGTTCTCTTCGCCTTTTGCCAATTATTCAAAGACTAATTCCGCAGCTCGGCACACGCAAAGTTTGGCCCTGGCCCCAAGAGCAAGAACAATAACAAGAGCTCAGGACCGGAGAACGGAGAACGGAAAACGGAGAACCAGAGGCCCGGACAGGTCCCGGAATGAACAAAAGTGTCATTACCATTACCAGACCCCTGAGCAGAGCTGGGCGATCCAACTACCAACTACTACTAACCAGTCCCAGACAGGAAGGCACTTTCCAGTAACCACCTCCCCTGCAGAAGTGCCCCCATTCGGCCATTCCCACGACTCCCACTCGGGCGTACACACTCGCCCGACGTCTCCCACAAAATGGAACCTTATTGTACCCTTTGCCAAGAGGGCTATGCAAATTATTCGCACAAGTTTTGCGACGTAAATTAAAATATAAAATATATGCAGTAACTAATGTCTTTGATTCTTTGTTTATTTATTTTTTTTTTATTTCTTAAAAACCAAGGTTCTGAATAAGAGGGTTCAAGATAGCCTCATAGGCTAGATCTTAGATTCATTAAGTTATTCAAAGATCTTTTGTTTTAAAGTAACTTTGTATGATTAGCAGGGTGATATATCTTCTAGCGATGTGTCATGTCCTGGCAGTGTATTCAGTGATTCGTTTCTGGGGACCTGGGGTCCTTCACTCATGTTCTAGCCACCCAAGTTATGTCAGTCAGGCAGTCAGTTAGGCAGTCAGGCCAACATAATTAAGCAAAAGTGCTTAGCTGTGCCGTATTAAAATGATTGCTCTTATAACTACTAACTATGTGGGACACAGACATCGCACCCCCATTCCAACCCATTCCATCCCAATCCCAATCCCACCCTTGGGGTTGGCAACAACATCCCCCGGATATTTTTGGGACACGTACAAGGTTTCGTTTTTGGGGTGTTCGAAATGACTTACCATATAAGTGGGGCCGTCGGATCGGCGTCTCTCACGTTGCAGCTGAGCACCAGCGGCGTTCTGATGTCGTAAAATTTCATTTGATGCTCGACATTGTCATAGTTTGGCACCAGCTTATCTGGAGATGGTATAGATGGATGGGAACAGAGATTAGTTAAATATTTGCTGGGGCGGTCGTCGTGTTCATTCTAATAAATGTATGGGTACGAGAAAACGTTTACATAAAGGAACTGCTTAAACAAATTTTATATCTAATAACTTGTATATAGAGATAAATACATATATTTGCTTATAGGAATAAATTGAGAACGAGCTTAAAGTATGAGAAGTTTTTTGGTGGAGCATTTTCGAGAGATTTCTGGGGGTTTTTTTGGCTGAGAGATGAGCGCTTGAGATTTGGTTTCGAGTACTGGACTAAATTGCTTAGGATAGTATGATGATTTAGCAACACACAAATCACTAATACCAAATCATAGATGGAGCAAAATAAGGTCTATAATAGTTGGTAAAACTAAACTAAAATTAAAACAAAAGAGCATACAATTTGGTCAATAATCGAATTTTATTATATTCATCCTCTGTTGGGTGGTCTCGTATAAAACACATTTTTGTACTATTTTTAAACTTGGACTGAAATCAAATAAACTTCATTTTACGCTGCTTAAGAAATGAGATTACGGTATTTGATTATTTATTATCGGTCTTGGTATGTGTATATAGTTTATGGCCGGTTAGTTAATTAATTTAGTTCATTTATTAGTAAAGTTAGCTGGAATGTAAAATAGAGCAAAAGTTTGTAGATTCATAATTTATCGTAAAGCTACACACTGCGTTATGCTACATATCGAATTAATCGATATACACCAAGCGCAAGCAGAAAAGCAAGGTAAAATATATATAGAGAGAGAGTAAAATAAGAGAGCCAGAGAAAGATGGGAGCAAGACATGGAAAGAATCAGCGACTCATCACGTGGCGTGTTTTTTCGCCTTATCTGGCACAGACCGAGCGACCGACCGGCCGACCTGCTGATAATCAGCTCGTAAGCCAAACGCTGCCAATTGTAAACTTATGCGTCATCGCAAAACTGGCTGCCAATCAAATGGGAATTGAATCGAAATCGAAATCGAAATTGACGCCGCGCTGTGCACCTGCCAGCTGTGTGTTCAACAATCACAGTAAACAACGAAGGAAGGCAACGAAACAAAGCCAAAAAGAAAAGGCAACGCAACGCAAGGCAACGCAAGGCAAGGCAAATGCAAACGAAAACAAAGACACAGATAGGACAACAAATGAAATCAAGGAAAGGTAATCGAACAAAAGACAAAGAAGAAGAACAAGAACAAGAAGAAAAAGAAGCAGCAGCGGCAATGATGAAAAAGTTCAAGCAAACAACTCAAGCTTAACTTAAAGGTGTGACCCTATGTGAATGTGTGGGTGTGAGTGTCAGTATGTAGTAGAGAAAGCCAAATGCTAGCTTGTCAAAGTCAGACTGAGACTGAGAGCGAGAGAGAGAGAGAGCGAACGATTAGCTTTTAATTTAAAATCCTACAACACCAAATTTAGACTAGCGAGGTTAATGCAATGGAACGAGACGACGCAAGCAAGCGGGAGGGGGGGCTGATGAGGAGGAGAGCGAACGAGAGGCGGGGGGAGGGTGAGCTGATGTCAATGCAGTTCGAAAGAGACAGCGATTGGGGTGGGGTAACACAAACAATTGCAATTGTAGCCATGACTTTCCGCCATGTTCCCGTTTTCAATTCTCACGATTTAGTTGTCGCACTATGGCGATATTAAATTTATTTGTTCAAAGATATTTCTTGTATTACCAGTATTATTGGAATTTTCATAATTAAAATGAAAAACATAGTTTTTTTTTTAAAGAAATGCTTGTAAAAAAGAAAATGTGATGTATTTATCAAAAAGACAGAATAAAAACTAATTATTATTACTAGATTATCGATAAAGCATCGATAAAGTTATCGATAAATTCCAAGAAATCAGCTTTAAAATATTTATAATTGACTTTTAAATAACAAAACTCTTATAATAAGCAACGACATGCTTTAGGATCGCTTAAACTCATCTCTTGACTAATCAAGGTAAATATTGACCAAACTATCGATAACATCAATCGAACGATTTGAAAATGGGAGCAAGGCTGCATTTTTTGTTGTACGATAACGATTACAATGGCGGTTTCGAGAGGCGAGAGCGAGATAAAAGCCAAAAAACGAACAACAACAAAGTGGGCAAGTTACAAGTTGAACTTTGGTTAGTAGTGTGTGTGTTTGTGGTGTGTGTATGAGCGGGTGTTTCGTGAGTGTGTGTGTGTGTGAAGTGTGTTTGGCGTATGTGTGTGTGGCTCACCCTTCTTGTCAGGCAAGAGCGTCTGATGCTGTAGATGCACTTGACCACCCATCATCATGTGACCACTTCCGCCAGCAGCAGCAGCACCTCCTACGTCTCCATGTCCATGTCCATGCCCATGCCCATGTCCGTGTCCATGTCCGTGACCAGCTCCAGCCATCATCATGGAGATTGTGCTGGTGGCTGCTGAAGTCGTGGTCTGCTGCTCTCCACGCTCGCCTCCTCGGGCTGTTGTGACACCACCACCACCACCGCCGCCCATTAAAGGTGGCACATAGTGCGGTGCATGGGTCTGATACCTCTCGTTCTGTCCGAGATTCGCGTTCGTAATTGGCCGCGGCGGCGGTTGCAGCTGAAAGGCGTTCAGCGTGTGCTGCGCTTGCTGCTGCAGCTGCTGCTGGTGGTGGGCATGGTGATGCGCCGTGGTCAGGAGCAGGCCGGCTTCCGTGGCAGTGGCAGTGGCGCTGGCTGTGGCTGTAGCGGTGGCAGTGGGATTATACGACTGATTGTACAGTATGGTGGGTCGCTCCGGCGGCGCCACAGTGTGCCCTTCGTTGTACATACTAAAGCGCGGCGGTGGAATGTCTGGCGGTGTGTCGACGCGGTGGATCATCATGCCGCTGCTGCTGCCGCCGCCCGCCGAGGGATGCCAGGGCATGGCACTGGACGAGGTGGTGGCATTCCCGTAGCCAAAGTGTGACTTGTGCTTGTGGGGAAAATTGAGCTTAAACCGTTCCTCCGCCGAGTCGGGGGTGAGCTCGTCAATCGTCTGATAGCCGGACTCGGTGGGATCGCCGCTGGAATCGCGCACGTGCAGCATGAACGCGTTGTCGTGCCGATGGTTGCACTTATAGCTACCCTCGTGCACCTTAAGAGCTTGCTGCACGCTAAGGATGGCCTCCATTTTGTGCTCGTCACCTTTAGCCGGATAACACAGAGCCAGGTGAGATCAGGATCAGGCTGACGTGGCCGAACGCGGATACTCACCTGCAATGGGTTTCTCCTCCAAATAGTAGTAATGTTCGTCCCTGAAGTGCCGCAGATTGTGGCGCTTTATCGACTCGCCATCCTTGAGCCAGTCGATGCGCTCGGTGATCGGGAATACGCAGATGATCGAGAAGGGTTGGCCCACTTTCACATAGGGATCGCCGAAGTAGATAATAGGCGAGCCCTCGATCTGAATGGGCTCGTCCCTCAGTTCTGCTCCCACAACGAGAATCGAGCGTTGGTAAAAGCATTCGAAGGTTCAGGATACAAGGGGGACACACAATGAACTTACACACTAGTCTAGTATTGGTGGTCAACGATTGAACATTTTTTTGTATGGCTAGTGATTGCAATGATATCTTTCTCAATTAAATTATATCCTTATATATAATTAATCTTTGATTTGCAATGAAGCTAGATATATAGATACCAATACAATCAACTAGCCTCAAAAACCTTGCTCCTCAACCACTGCAATCGATTCGAAAATAATAATATCGAATTGGAAATTCAACGCAAAAACATAATGGTGAAACCAAAAACGATCATCAATATTATACTATCTAATAATAAGTTCAAATGCTATATGTGATTATGTGGCTTATATTATGTGTGTTTCTTTCCCGTTTATGGTATTTATTGAACCAGTTTGCGATCGATTGTCTGCGATTATTTGATTTCAGCGCCAAGTTGCAAAAATATATATATATCAATGTTGGAATTTATCTAGTCGAAATGCTTATGCTTTTGTTGTTGTTGTGGCAAGTTTTTTTTTTCCTTTGACGGCGTATATAGGGGGAGGCTAATAAAACACATTTACACACACAAAAAAAAAAGGAAAACACAAAGAACTGAACCGGAGTGGAAAATAAACCAAAATAAACCGAAAAATTCTGTTTACGTAATGGTGAAAATTAACATTAATTTATGTATCGATGAGGCTCTTTTTTACTGCACAGAGTGATTTATCGTAACTTAATCGATACATGGGGAGGGAAAGAGACAGATAGAGATATACAGAGTGCTCTGCTCGTATTATATTTGCTTTTCCAACACTGAACAATAACAGATGAAACAGTTAAGGTAAACATTTTGCTTTAAATATTTTTTTCCTAGTTATACCCTTTATAGCTGCCTTAAGCATACACTGGAAATAACCTCTTGTCAAGGGAAGTATTTATACTATATATTATTCTTTCTCACATATATAAAGTCGGAACATCTTGAATATATTGTTGTGTACATATATATTTCAACCAGTTTACACAACCTATTTGTACTCAGTTTACAGATTGTACTCACTCATATCAGTAACTATATATACAAACATTTCCCCAAAACCTTGATAATTGGATTTTTTTCTCGACTTTTTGGGTTCTTTCAATCAAAAGGCAAAAGCCAGTTGAAGATAAACGAAAACAGTGACGTCAATGGCAACAACTGTGACTGGTTTAAACTGCAACGATGACGTCAATACCGACCGGTTTTAACTGCACAGACCAAGCCGCAGATACGAGTCACCTGTCACCGAAGCCTTGTGCCCGTATCCCATTAGAACTTGTTGAATTTTGGCGGGCGCGAGAAGCAATTGTTATCGCCACGTACCTGGCGATAACACACGGCAAAAAAAAAAACAGCAACAACGACAACAGTGTCATAAATAATTGTGTACGTATATTTACTTGCCGGATGTATTACAATACGGGCCTGTCGAGGGCTTGATAAATATATACAACAAAAAAAATACAGACAGGGAGCATAAGCACGCAGTCTTATCAGCTGATTAAGGCAGTTAGCGAGCGCGGTTGGACAATGTCTTTATCTTTGGCTTTATCTTTATCCCTATCGCCGACATCATGTCAGCCTTACACACACGTTTGCACATCACTTCAGTTAAATTGTGTTTACGTCTCCTTTGCCAGCAACTGACATTTTCCCTTGCCATTTTCTTTCATCAAAATTAACCCACAAGCATCCTTGAATAGGAAATGTAAATTTCGGATTATTAAATCCAATTATGATTATTTGTTGTATAAACTCGCATTTAAACCTTTGCTATTTAAGTCTTAAATTACATTTGAAAAGTTTCCAAGTTTAATTTTACGACTGAAAAACTTTTGAGATACATCACTTCAAAAAGGACATGGGTAACCAGAGGGTTAAGTGCAGGCAAATGTAGATTTTTTTCGTAAACACACACACACACATACATTCCGCGAAAAGAGAATGGCGAGAGGAGTGTGAGAGAGCAGCTACAACAATTTATTTCACAAACATGTTACATGCACGAGTCGCGCTGCCGACAAAGTCTAAGCCACCTTCTTTACAGCCACTCTGCAGGCACGCTCCCAGTTTTCCTAGTTTTCCGCCCAACGAATGCCGAAAATGCTTTTGTCACTTTGGACAGCGCGTGAAAGGGAGACAGGGGGAAGGGCAGAGCCAGGAAAGCAAGCATATTGCAGCCGGCAGAAACAGCAACAGAAAGAGAACGAGCAAGAGAAATACAGAAAGACAGACGGAGAGAGAGAGTGCGAGAGATTGAGGGAAAGAGAGACAGACAGCGGTCGCAGCTGAACAATATTATAAATTTATACAACACACTCTCACTTGAATGTATTTATATATGTGTGTTCATACATACTTACATACGTATGTACATCGCAGGTGCCAGGGCTTCCGTCTCTTTAAAATTGAATTAATTCAACCCAAAAGTGACTTTTTGTCTCCACTGAGTGAAAGAGAAACCCAGACTGACAACGCTACGTATGCGTAATATTCTAAATTGACCGCAAATGAGGAAAACCATTACGTATACGCAGTGTTGTACACCCTTTTCTTTTATTATTAGATATGCGTTACTTCTGTTATCTCTACTAGAGAACATAAAACACATGCTCCAAGTTTCCACTAGTTTTACATTACGTATACGTTATGCTGATTACGCATACGCAACGTGGTCCTGAGAAAGTTAAGAAATATATAATATAAGTAACAAAGTTTACACAATAATACATTTTAAACCAAGATCCTCTCACACATACACCTTCTTTTTGTGTCTTATCGACACAAACAAAGGTAACCGAATAAAAACACTAAAACCAAAAGCAAATTTCCTTCGGAAAACACAAACCGCAACATTAAGCAAACTCTGGCGAAAGCCCTTCGAATGAAACCAAACATTTTAGATGGGCCTGCAGCCCTGGTGTACATAAGCACACCTTTACATTCCTGTTCTCCCTCCCTGCCCGCCATGCTCTTCTCTCCACAATTCTGAGAGCGGCAAGCCCTAAACGCTTAACCACTACGTCGTAAGTCGTTGTTGTTTTTGCTGCTGCCGCCGTCGGTCGACAAGAAATTTATGGTTTATTGCTTGTTCATCTAGCATAGTTTTTGTCGCATTCCCTCGCCTCTGCCAAATAGAAAACAAATGAATTTGAATTCCGGGAAGAGCGATGGGAGAGCGGGGAGGCAAGCAGGCCGGCCGCCAGGCAGTCGTCTAAAAAAGCGCAAAACTAAAACTTTATTTAATCAAATTTATGGGACTGCCTGTAGTCTCTGTGCAACGCACCCCCCGCATCGCACCGCGCCGCACACATGTGACATATTGTTAAAGGCATTTGTCTTTTGTCTTTATGTGCGTACAAATTGGCATGCATAAATACGAAAATATACTGTTCCTATATATAGACTAGAGAGTGTGGTGCATATAGGGTTTTTGATATTTCGAAGGCATGTGGAAATCGATGTAAGTTATTTGTGTCCTCAATTAATTGTAATTGAATAATTGTTTCTAAATAATTTCTAGAGATAAACTGTGTGCAGATGGGTTTATTAAGATTTTAACAGGCTAATTGAGAGATTTCCACTAGAGCACGCAAAAATCTTATTTAAAGACACTGTATAAACTTTTTAAAACACACTTGTTATAATTTTCCCTTACTCTTGCTGACATTGTCGCATGTTCCGAGTAAAAATAAAAATATTAAAGATATATAAAATAGAATTTAAATAGATACAACCCACATTTTTCCCATTATTTCAAGTAATTACAGAAATTCAGGAAAAACAACAAAATGTAGAAAAGAAAGCATAAAAGTATCTACACACTCGGAACAACTTTGTTCTTCTTAGAACTAAAGGTTTTTATTATTTTTTAATGATGGCCTTTCGGTTTTCTAAAGAGACCGCACGCACACAGAGTCAGAAAAACAAATGACCGCCGTGTCATGGCTGTTGCAATAGTGTTGCTTGCTGTGTCTTTATATCTTCTT
Organism: Drosophila seguyi; assembly: GCA_008042675.1. Taxonomy (NCBI): domain Eukaryota; kingdom Metazoa; phylum Arthropoda; class Insecta; order Diptera; family Drosophilidae; genus Drosophila; species Drosophila seguyi. Next base: position 196,488 of record VNJU01008075.1, read on the forward strand.
ATGCCTTTTTGTTGTCGAAATTGTTATAGTCGAAAGCAATTAAAATAAAATTTACACAGAGAATTTGCAAAACCCCGCGAAACCGACCGCAAAGTGCACGAGAATTACACTAAACGCCAGTGGGGATGTGTGCAAAAAAATAACGAATAAAACTAAATATAAGGAAAATTAATTAACACCGAGCGAAATTTTGTTACGTGTGTGGCATGTGTGTGTGTGTGTGTGTATATATTGGTTATTTTTAGCAGGCGCTGCGCACGTGAAGGCACAGTTTTAAACGCACAGGCACAGGCCAGCGGGTGCAAACTTATTTGAGGCAGTTCTGGGGAGCACCACCAGCACCGGCACCACCAACAATTCGGAAACTTTATGAAAATCTGATTTGTAACTTTTGCAGTTAAAAAGTTTAAGCTCGCTCTCAGCCTTTTGTATAAAATTAACAAAAATGTCATGCCTTCAATTTAACAAGTACAGATTTAAGTTGATATCCTGAAAGAATGAAGAGGACTTTAATGCGGGACATTAACTATGTGGTTATAAGGTGCACAACTTGAAGGGTTTATGCCATAATAATAAGGATTTATTTTTACACAATTACACAATGGAAACTACAAGAAAAGTGTTTAAAAAAAAAATTTATATTTTCAATAAAATAAATAAATGTTCCAAAATGTATTAAACTTGGTTGTGTGTTAATAATAAATTAAAAAAATTGGATTTCCATAAACAAACACAATCGGTTTGCCCTCCAAAATTTCTTGCCTGCTCCCACCAACGATTTTTTCTCTAATTATATAATAGATTTTCCCGAAAACGTTCAATATTTCGAGTGGCTGACTGATTGACTCAATTGAGGCATCGACCACCGATCGATCGATCGATTAAGAGAGAAATCATACGTCCGTCAGTCCGTCCAGTCATCGATGGGTCAGTGAACGCAGAGGCAGAGGCACAGTGAATGCCTGGCGCTGTTCGAAAGTTCATTAACTAAATTGCATGAGAAATGTCAATTAAATTCAAAGAACTCGCCATACACACACACTGACGCACTTGACGCACACAGATGCTCTCGACTACAGATACTCCGGCAATCAGATACAGATACTCGGGCCGTAATGCGAGCAAAACAAAGTAATTTAAATGACAGCGACCAACGACAGAGGACAAATAATGAGAGGGGGGAGGGAGAGGAACCTCGCGTGGCGTGGCAGGAGGTAGGTGTCACTTTTAAAATGCGCCAACTAACCATTATTGTGATTATTATTATCATGCTTATCATAATCAGCCAGAGATTTATAAATAAATATTTAAATACGCAGCCGGGTTACGCGAGCGAGCGAGCGAGTTAGCTGCAAACACAATGGGGAATGGATGGTTCTGGTGGAGACGGCCAGGAGAGCGGAGCGTTCTGTGGGGCGGGGGGCGCCACCAGTCATGTGTCTAGTGGCTTGTGTGCGGCGGTTTATACTATACAGCATTCAGGGTAGTGTTCACATCGAGTGTTTGCTCCGGCCGCCAGTGTGCGTGTGCGCGCTCGGGCTGCTGTAAATTGAAATAAAAAATTGTTTGTCTATTTTAAAATTAGCAAACGAAGCCCAAACGAAAATGATGAGGCGCGCTCTCGAAACGCTAACCGTGCGATATGTCTATTCCCTAAACTAATATCCCCCTTCTTTCCCACAAGTATCTTGTCATATACGTTTGAAATTTTTGTGCAGTTTAATCAAAACAACAAAAGCTGTAGCACGATGCATAACTAGACCACACGCAAAGCTACAACAAAAAAAAAAATAAAACTGCAACTGTTGCAGTTGCAATTGCAGTTGAAGTTCACTTTTAACGCAGATAAATTGGCAGGACCTTCGGGGAAACAAGTTTGAGATAGCAACAAATGCACAGAATAGCCAAAGAGAACTTTATTTACACGTTTATTATGCTCCTCTGTGATTTAAAGGGTTTATTATTATTTGTATTTACATTTAAATACTGCAAATTAAGCATTTTGCACTATTAAACTTGTGTAAATTCTTAAAATAACTCTTAAATGGAAGGGTATATTTCGCATTTTTTTAATTTCTAGATTAACATACACAGTACATCAGAACTTTAGCTATTCCAGAAGAATTGTCATTAATTAAAAACTCTTTAATATTTAAGCCTTCCCCAGAGTCAAGTTCCCCAAAGGTATAGCCCTAATGGCCAATAGCCATCAGATAACATTGGGGATTAAATACAATATAAATACAATCTCTATTGGCACATGGGGATCTGAGGAAAAAAAAAAGAACTTGAAAAATGTTCCTCATTCATTTATCTGTTTGGCTTTTGGCCTTTGGGATTTCTTTCTCTGTTTTGCTGTTTGGTCGGACAAATGCACATTAGACGTATTTAAAGCAAAAACAAACATTAACAAAACACTTGTTTAACGTTTTCAAGTATGTAGAAATAACAGGGCAATGAATATCTTCTTTGAATGCTGTGCTGCCTTCTGCCTTCTGCCTTGTGTCTGTACATAAATATTTTATTTGCTTGCAGTTGCTGTGTCTAATTAAACGAAATAAACATAGGCTAAATTTAATTTCAGCCTCTCTAGTGGCGGTTTCGCTGCCTGGCCATGGAAAAACGGGCGAACCCGGAACAGGGAATCGGGCATCTTCGCATCTTGTAGATACATATTGGTATTAAAACATTTAATGGGCCCACGCAGAGGAGGTATAAAGGAAGGTGTTTGCAAGCGTTTGCTTATTCAAGGTTAATAATATGAAAATGTTTGCAATATCAAGGGTTTTAACAATAAATGGTTATATTCCTTCTTTAAACTAAACTATACATTTATCCAGATCAACCCGCTTACTTGTTTATCTCTTGATTGTTTTATTATTATATTATTTAATATATTTTTGGCAGACATGCTGTCAGTGTGATCATTGTTTGGAAAAAAGAAATGGCGAAATCATTGCGTTTTGCATACATACGTCACGGGCCATCAGAATTGATCAATAATTTGTTGGCTCCGCATTCGAATGTCTGCCAGTTTTCTTGAATATTTCATTTGAATGCCGCTGCTGCTGCTGCCCTGCTTTCGTTTCGTTTAGTTTCGATTCGCCGAAGGCATCATCTATCTCTCCCTTCAAGACTACTATAGGCTCCTGCCAGACCTCCCCCCTGGATGCGCCATTTATGTCAATTATTATTGGCTTTGGCACAATTGAATACGAAACGCAAATTGATGTGATGTGATGTGAAGAAAAGAAAACTAAATCGACAAACTCGCCAGATACAACAAATGTATCAACAACGCACACACACACACACACACACGGCCAGTTGCCAATTTATTTATGTATTTATGGTACTTGTAAAAAAATATTATTGCCCCGCACAGTGAATGCTGATGGATGTGGTAACGCTTTTTAATTGATCATTGCTCGAGGAGCAATTGCTCTAGAGAATTGACGCAATTTATTGCTGGACCCCAAAGTTCCTTGTACTGAATCGTCACTGTTTTTATTGCACTTAATGCCTGCCTGCCTGTACTTTTGAACCCCAAGACAAAGGCGCCTTTGGTCTTTGCCTGGGGAGCAGCGGAAGGGCCAGTCAATGCCAGTAAAGCCGGGTACAAGCGATAAAGTTGTTTTTTTCCAAAGCCTTATCAATATTGTTTCTATACGAACATATAGCAATTTATATATAGAGCTGCGATATGGCGGCAAATACTTGTTTCAAAATGTTAATTGAAAGCAATCAAATATTCAAATACTCACACTTAAATATCATTGAATTAATATAAGAAACAAGTAAAATCTCTATATATTTCCATAAGCTGACAAAGTTTTCTAACAGCAGATATCCTGAAAATTTACCTTCCTGCTTCTTGCCACATTTCCCCGTACATTCGGTGGTTCACCCGGTCGACACAATGGAAAAATTCCTCACTTTTCAGACGTTGGCTTTTCGTGGAAATATAGCGACAACAATTCCCAGACAGTCACTCAAAAAAAAAAAAGAAAATATTTGAGCAAAACAGACTAAAAGAAAAGAACAGAAAAGGAAAGGAAAGGGAACACGAGAGAATGAAGTGGAATATGTGCTCGACGGGCCGGTCAAACGGGGACTTTCTGCTTTTGTGATTGATTGGGGCGACCAAAGGGGAAAAGCTGAGGCATTTTCCTCGGTGACGTTGTTGGCGACTCTTCGGTTTGGCATTGCTTTCCCGATGAAAAGTCAAACAGAGAGCGAGAGCAGCGTTTGCGGCAGCAGCAGCAACAACAAAGGTCGCCGAAGCACTTCTGGCAGACAGTCAGACATTCGAAATACTCACATCTATATAATCTATACACAGATATTTGTATATATTTTTATATATATTCCTATATATATATATATATATGTGTATATATGTATGGGTGATGCACAGTGGTGCACATACGCAATTGTCTTTAAGTGCAAAGAATAAAAACAAAAAAAAAACGAACAAGAAAAGAGAACAAAAGAATGAAAAACGTACGAAAACTTGACATTTCGAAAGAGGAATATTTTAAGAGCAAAGAGCAAACTGCAAATATACACAGCGAGCATTAAGGTATGTATATTTTTATATTGTTCTCACGCAGAAAATAACAAAAAATCATAAAGACCAACACTATATATTTATTTTTAAATATAATACTTGGCCTATAACAAAGGCGGGCAATGCTGCCCACACACACACACACACATACACTCACAAATAGCACGGATACCAGCGTTTGAAAAGGTCTGCTGCTAAATGTGTGAACTTTAAGCTTTTATCGGGTACCTGCTAATAAAAGAGCAACAACCATAATGTCCAGAGAGAGGAGGGGGAAGGTGGTGATAAATAGATAAGAGCGTTAAAATACAACTTTGTTTTTGCGTGCTCAACGTCCCTCCTCCTCTGCACCTCCTCCGATGATTCAGTAAATTAGCAGGGAAATGCAGCGCTGCGAGAGGTGCACACGCATTTGCATACACTGAGGAAAACAGAAGGCCAGACAAAAGTCAAGGTTGCTAAATTTGATTTACAACCGTTTCGGGTATTGTGCGTCATGAAACCAAGAGAGAGCCTAGCCGTATTATTCTCCTTTTGCGTCACTAAATTAAATTGGCAAGTGTATGCGATGAAGATATGCTGGGATGCTGCTTTGGCTTATTATAATTACATTTTCGACTAGATTTAATCTAGCATACAAATTGTATTATCGTTTAATTATAAACACAATTTATGCAAATGGATTCCAGTATTTATTTTAGAAGAAATGCGACCAAAAACAGCCTGAAATTCAATACTAACCTCATAATGGATGTAACTAGTATTGTATAGAAGTTTATAGATCATCTGTAGCAAATTTAAAAGAAGCTATAGATTTTATAATGATCAAAGGGAAAGAGCACCGATCATAGCAGGATCCTCTGAACTAAACCGGCTATTTAATGGTCAGAACTATCTCATTTCTTTTCTATTTTTCTGAGCTCAGATTTTTCGCCATGTGCGAGACATACTTACAATGCCCAACGTATATATATTTATGGACGTGCCCTGTTTAAGCAACCATTATCTGGTACGGACCGGAAACACAAGGCAACCTCTATATGTATAATGAAGAATGAGAAGAACGGGCAGTAGCGGTAGCAGCAGAGAAAGAAGAACAGTGCAGAATGCGCCCACCAGCCATGAAAACGGAGACGGAGACAGAGACAGCCAGCGACAAGCGTTGTTGGGGGCAGACAGAGAGGGAGCACGTGGCGAGAGTTTTCCACTGCAATCGGAGAATTCCAGACAATGTGCAATCGGAAAGCAGGGGAAGCCAATGCCACGCCCACACTGTGCCACTATATAGAGCACACTGAAAATGCCAGCCAAGCCTTTCTTTCATTCAACGTGACGCCTTTCCCTCTGTGTCCTGTTCTCCATGTTAAAATCACCCAACGCAACCCCAAACCGAACACTGAGGCACTACTGAAGCCAACGCCAGCCAGGCAACGGCGATGACATTGAAAGGGAAATTACATTTCATGTTTATTGTCTTAATAAAAATAATGTTTTCGCAAAAGAGGCAAAACACCCAGCACACAGGCCGCATCCCCACACACCTCTGGTCCTCGTATCTCGGCACAAATCATCTCGGATTCAATGCAAAATGCAGATACCCAAGACAATCTGTGCCTTTTGTAATGTATTTTTATAGCAAATGCAGCGAAAGCAAAAGGAACTGAGTAGAACCCACATTGAATTATGGGTAGCAGTTCAAGGAGTTAAAGTGGAATCCCCTTGAAAGCCTACAAAAGGCAAATAGGGGGCGGAATTTTGGAAGAAATATGATTTATGTCCAGAACACAAGTGGTCGTCATAAGATATTCAAGCATATTTGTACAAATCAAGGGACCCAGTAAACCCAGGAAAGATATCGGTATAGTTTTGTGTACGATTTAGGGGAAATAACTTGTAATAAAGCGACAAGCAATGCTTTTTCAGATAGTAATAACTTAACTTGGAGGTTCTTAGAAAGTACTTGAAATGTATTTCTAAGAGTATGCTAAGAAAATCCTATTTAAATGTTTTTTCTTAGAATTTAGTTACTTGGACAGCTTTTTACTAATTTAAAACTCTATTTAGTTGTATTTTAACGTTCAGAAAACCTTTTTAACATAAGAACTAACTTAATTTATTACTTCAGAGTCATAACTTAAGCTTTCAACTGTAAATTATCAAAACCCTATACAGTTTTCACCCAATTTGAGGCCACTGTGCATGGGTTTCGTTTTACGCTCCTTGTTTGCTTTAGCTTCCTTTTTTTTTGACTGGGTGAGCCGAAATTTAAATATTTGACATTTATTAATGTAATGAAAATGTCATTAAATAAACATGGCAGAATGAAACTGGTTAGCCGAATGTGCGCAGTCAACAGCCGAAATGAAAGCACTTGCCAAGGTATTCCACCTGCTCGAATATTTCGCAAAAAAAAAATCAACAACAAAAGTAAAGAATATGTGTGACAAGACCTAGGGAATATTCCTGAAGAAGGGGGAACAGGAGTAGCCAACATTATTTTCAGACTTTTCTTCGCACATTCGGCCGCAGCATAAACACCTGGACAACACGTGGTTTTTCCGCCACTAGCTGAAAATTGCTTTGAAGTGGCGTGGGGGAAAAGTCAGCGGGTAGACAAAGGAATGCTTCTTAATATTGGCTTTTCGCTGGCCCTGCCTGCCCCCCCGGGAACTCAAAGTGATTCATGTAGTGCAAACACATGTACATCCACAACTGTTCTGCCCCTCGGTGCCCACAACGGGTCCCTGAAGGCTAGGTGAGTTTTCCCTTCTGGATGTGTGTGTGCGTGTGTGCATGGAAAGTTCGTTTATTTGGGATGCTCGCATTTACGTAAACAATTTGAAAAATCTATGAAAATATTGTACATGTGCAAAAAGGCAAAATAAAAGCGAGGCTAATAGAGGTCAAATGACAATAATTAACATATGGGAAATAACATAAACGTATCATATTTTTAAAACAAATCATTATACTATTAGATATCCTTTGTTTTGTTCTTGACTAAAAGCTGGTAATTGAGCAATTACCCTGCAAAACATTTAATTCAATCAATAGGCACATTTCACCCTTTAAAAAAAGGTTTTTAATAACTTTCAGCGACACACAGTTTATGCTCAAGCATAAATTATTTAATAAATCAATCACAAAACCCAATAAAGGCATGAAAATAACCTTAAATTATTTATGCCCTGCCTTTTAAACAGAGAACGCTCTCTCTCTCTTTATAAAGCACGAATACCCTCAATCAACTATGAATAAATGCTGGCATATGAACAGAGCTAAGAAAAAAAACTCAATTAATACACCTTGAATGTGAAAATAGCTGCATGGGGGGCTAAATAATGTACGAAACAAAACAACCGAGCGAAAAAAAATCAAAATTCATGAACATACGTAGGTTTTGGTAGTGAGCCAGACGGACAGACAATCGGACAGACGGACGGACGAATGGATGGATGGAATATAGTAGAATAGGTAAATGGATAGTATGCATAGAATAATAAATAGATGGAACACGGCCCGGGCCCGGTAGATAAACCCCCAGAGAGAGAGAGAGATCGGGGATATGGTATCCAGAGAGGGGGGAGCCGAGCCATTTTCAATGTAAACAAAGTATCGGGTACGTATCGGTAAATCGGAAAATCAGAAAATCGGTTCGCTTCGGTTCGCCGGCAGCGGCAGCCGCTGAAGTTAATATAAACATAATGCGGACCAAACAGAAACAGACACCGAAACAGAGACACACACAGGCCGTAATTATTGGACCGCATGTAAAAATCAACTTAAAGCTAAACAAAAAAAAATTTCTTAAAGATTGCTCGTTGATTCCCCTCTAAAATAAAACAGAAATGAACTTGATACTCTTCTCAGCGTCGTCCGTCGTCCATCTTTGCGTTCTCTCTTTGCAATTGTGTGGAAAATTGAAAATCAAATGAATGAGGGCGCGCAAAGGGGAAAAACATAAGCAACAATGTCGATATACAGTGGTGCTCATATACTTAAGCCACAAGACTTCAACCAAGTATTTAATCGAAAATTAAGAAAAGTTTTTATTTCACAGCTCCAATTCTTTGTGTCACATTAGCTCTATATATCAGTGCTCAAATAGAAGAATAACCAACTTATACGAATATTTATTTAACGTAAAACTTAAAAAATCTGAGAACATCTCCAAAATGTCCCGCTCACATACTTAAGCCACCTGGAAAAAAGTGG